>JBBDGP010000585.1:2280000-2570000 GCA_037952835.1 Lithobates septentrionalis
ATATAGGAAGAAGCTTTGAAAGAATGAAATAGGCAGAAACTAACCTTGGCTGGGAATTCTCCTCATACATGCGTTCCTTGCCTTCTTTAAACAAACTTATTGTTTGCTTTGTCTTCTTCATTAGGTTTTCCATGAAGACTCTGAAATACTCATTTTCACCAAGCATCTCCATCTTTCCCTCATAGCGAGACATAATGGTGCGAAGGTGTTGGTAGGTATCAGGAAGCAGGTCCAAAATATACGGTGGACTGTTTTTCAAAGCAAGCCTTTGATTCTGGCACAATCGAACGACCTGCATAACATTAAAAGAAGTTTAGGTTAAAAAAAACAAAGCTTAAAGAGAGTTTAAGAAAAATAAAAAAAAACGCACCCACCCCAATGTATAGCTGACAGAACTAAACATATGATAAAAGAAGCAGCCATATTATCAACCACCTCTATTCTACTGTTCTGACAAACTTGAAAACTGTAAAATCTTAAGGTTTCCTCCAATATAGTGAAATGGATCGGCTACTGTAACTGCATACTACAATGGTTTGGGGTTTTTTTCAATTTATAAGCATTTAAACTGATGTGTTTTATTTATAATTATGTATGTATTCTATGGTGTACATCATAGAATGCATACATAAGTGACGTTGGTTGAAAGTTGCTATAGAGGTAGAGGTTCTGGATATGGTGGAGCAGGTTTGGGATAAGATTTAACACAACTATCTCTGCTAGAGACAAACTCATCCAAATGTATTTTCATAGTCTATTTTTCACCAGCACAATAGTTAAAAATGGGGGAAAGAGGAAAAAAAAAAAAAAAAAAAAAAAAAATAAAAAGACACCTATGTCATAAGTGTCAGGGGGCTGACGAAGATCTTACATATATGATCTTGAACTGCCCTATGGTTAGGCTAATGTGGTGCCTATTAGACGTATTTGATAATATGGATCTTGGAAATGCTCATAAGACTCCTCTATTGACCACTTCTTTTATGCTAGGATGACTTTGTATTACTGGATTTCCACAGCACCCTTGCATATTAATGCCTGGAAAAGTCTACTCCCCACCCTCTCTATAAAATTACATAAGATGCCAAATTTTGCTTCTCTATAAAGATTTGGGGGAACTGGGTATTGTATTTCAATTCCTTTGAGTTACTCTTATTACTCTGCAAAAGTAGTGATCTATTCAGTAATGCCAGGTGTCCTAGAATTTTGAATCAGTTCCCTTGAGGGTCTTCCATTATTTTAATGTCTTCAATGCAATTGAACCATTGCTCCATAGTTAGTAGGAAGGAATATTTCCAAAGGCCTGGGATGCAGGAGCATGCAGTTTGGCCAAAGTTCATGTATGTTTGAGCAGTAGGGCCCTTGCACACTGAGGCGGCGTCGGTATTCGGCCGCTAGCGGGGCGGTTTTACCCCCTGCTAGCGGCCGAGAAAGTGTTAAATACCACGGCAAAGCGGCTCTGCAGAGGCGCTTTGCCGGCGGTATAGCCGCGTCGTCCCATTGATTTCAATGGGCAGGAGCGGTATACACTCCGCTCCTTCACCGCTCCGAAGATGCTGCTAGCAGGACTTTTTTTTCCCGTCCTGCTAGCGTACCCCTCCAGTGTGAAAGCCCTAGGGGCTTTCACACTGGAATTAAGGCAGCGGCACTTTCGGGTCGGTTTGCAGGCACTATTATTAGCGCAATAGCACCTGCAAACCGCCCCAGTGTGAAAGGGCTCGTAGTGTATTGTGGTGAAGTAGAATGAATGCTGACCCCAGGTGTAGGGTGATCAGTACATTTTTGAGTGATGTGACCTGTGACCATTTACAAGCTCACAATTTTTGTTTTACAAACATTTAAAGCAAGGTTTACCTGTGGTTGAAGATTTCCAGAACACTATGGGTTTTCTAATGCCGCGTACACACGATCGGAAATGCTGCCAGCAAAACTCCGAATGCGACTGTGTGTATGCTCCATCGGTCTTTTGCTGTTGGAATTCCAGCCAGCAAAAGATTGAGAGCATGTTCTCTATTTTTCGGTCGGGAAAAGTTCCTATCCGAAAATGCGTTCGTCTGTATGCAATTCGGAAACGCAAAAAAAAAAAAAAAATCACACATGCTCGGAAACAATTTGACGCATGCTCGGAAGCATTGAACTTCATTTCCTCGGCTCGTCAGTGTTGTACGTCAATGAATTCTTGTCAAAAGTTCAGAGAACTTTTGTGTGACCGTGTGTATGCAAGGCAAGCTTGAGCGGAATTCCGTCGGAAAAACTATCCAAGTTTTTTCTGACGGACATTCCGATCGTGTGTACGCAGCATAAAGAGTGGTATCATTTCAGACGCCGTGTAGTTGATTTAGTGGAGCTGAGAATCTTTACTTAAATTGTAGCCATGTTGACTTTGAATACCCAATCAAATGCAGAGAAAATATAACAGGAATTTGATTTTCACATGATTAGCTAACCAAACTGAATCTAGATTTTATGGAGTAAAGATTCTCAACTTGAAAACTACCCAGTAAATTCAACCATGAGGTAGCACACATGCTCTTTGTTATCGGAGCCCAAGCTTCACAGTCAGATGCCTGCATAACCTCCATAAGATTCGAGTACAAACTTGCATGGGACTTTGAGGGGCAGAGTGGGGAAGGCGAGTGAAAACTGCTGATGTCACCTCTGGTAACGTGACCGTTAACTTAACCCACTAGGAGTGTACTATTAGCAGTCTCCTTTCTCTTTCTGAATATCTCAAAATGAACAGCAGGGTAGTCTAATTGTAAAACGCAACTATATTCAAAGCATGGTTGGAGCACCTAACAACTATGTATTCATCTATAATGTGTAAATGTAATTTATAAAAGGTAAGAGAGTTACAAACAGGCTTCAATAATGCACAACTGTAACAAAAAAGTTGCAATAGGTATTTTCCAGGATGCTGGAAAGTGTATACCATACTGCCAAAAATCAGTCAGCAGTCAGTTACAAGCCGCTCCTGTGTCTGCACTGGTGTTAGTTTTTCCTTCAGCTCAACTTAACAAGCAAGGCCATTTTTCTCTAAGGCCCCATAACTTGGCAGGTGTGTTTTTGTAGGTAAAAGGGTTATCTTGCATTGCCTCTCACTGGGCTTTGTCACATACCTGAACTGGCCCATCACTACCCAGACTACTGCTTGCAGCCCAAGGTTGAATATGGTGTAGTCATCCAGTTGGGGGTGGGGGTAGGGAAAAAGGGTGGTGTATGGGGCAGAGCTAATCGTGGTGGGTAGGGTGCACCAAAAAGGTGGGTATGGTTACTAATAACACGAGCCTGCACTGTTCTGGGTCAACAGCAGGGGGACAGGAGCGCGATACTGCACAGAGTGCAGCGGTCTGGAGGAAGTAAAGCACAGGTTGGGAACCGCTGACCTAGGAAATCAACATTCGCCCCTTCAACTGCCTGTGAATATCTGCTTTTCAATCAATACGCTGTTGAGCCTAATTGACAAATGGGAAGGCATGGAAGGTGATGTGGCCCTACCACTGACTTTCTAGGTAAAGTTATACTTTATATGTGTTTGCGATGAAGTTCAGGGGGTGTGGGAAACTAACAAAGCTAAACCTTTTGGCAGATGACCAATACTGGGAGATAATGTGTTTACCAAGTGCGTAACCAGCTCTAATGTGCTTCACAAATAGTGGATGAAACCATTCCTTTGTATAAATATCAGCTGACAAGGCATTCTGGGTTTTGAAGCTAACTTGTTGTATGGGAGAAAACAGTTTGGCAGGTTAATGATTCAGTGGCATGTACTACTACCACTATGGTCATGCTCCATAAAGCCACCAATGAATAGTAGTGAGGCATCTTTCCCAGTGGAGGGCCTGAGTGGTTCTGTTCATTTACATCTGTGCCACCAATATACCAGGAAGCCGAAGCGACAGCTCATACCCTGTTTCCCCGAAAATAAGACCTAGCGTGATTGTCAGTGATGGCTGCAATATAAGCCCTACCCCCCAAATAAGCCCTACCTTGTTTCCCCAAAAATAAGCCCTACCCTGAAAATAAGACCGACAAGGACTTTAACTAGGGCTTATTTGGGGGGTAGGGCTTATATTGCAGCCATCACCGACAATCATGCTAGGTCTTATTTTCGGGGAAACAGGGTACTGTCATGTACTAAAACCACTACACTGCACACAGAATTTAGTTTTTTTGTTTTTTTTAAACATCACCATAACACAATAAAACATCTGAAGCTTTTTGAAAGTAGAACAGTCCAATTAGATGAAGTAAAATCAGAGCTGCTGTTCAGTGCATGCTGCAGAAGTTTAAATTTGGAGTCTAGATTTCAGAAGGCAGCCTCCACTTTTGAGAGGCAGATAGCACATCCCATTTATATTGCAGGCCAATTTTCAACTGGAGACTATTCAAATGCTACACCACCATTTTCTGATATTTCAGGTAAGTCATTTTCAAATGAGCATTAATCTTAAAACTAAATAAAAAGAAAGTAAAAAAATGATATATACATACATAGTAGGTGAGGTTGAAAAAAGACACACGTCCATCAAGTCAAACCTATTTGTGCGATTATATATCAGTATTACATTGTATATCCATGTATGTTGCGGTCTTTCAGGTGCTTATGTAATAGTTTTTTTAAACGATCGATTTCCCCCCCCCCACCTGAGACCACCGCCTGTGGAAGAGAATTCCACATCCTTGCCGCTCTTACAGTAAAGAACCCTCTACGTAGTTTAGGGTTACACCTCTTTTCTTCTAATTTTAATGAGTGGCCATGTGTCTTGTTCAACTCTCTTCCGTGAAAAAGTTTTATCCCTATTGTGGGGTCACCAGTACGGTTTTTATTCCCCCAAAGGTTCTCCCCCCAGTGTATAGATTGCATTCATATTTTTGCCACCCAAATGCATTATTTTCCATTCTTCTACATTAACCACATGCCGACCGTGCCATAGCCAAAAGACGGCTACAGCGAGGTCGGCTTATTCTGGGTGGGCGTCCATGGGACTTCCCCACAGAAACGCGCTCGGGGGCGCACCCGGGAACATACGTGACCGCTGGGTCACATCACGGTAAATCGCCGCTGATAGCGGCCGTTTACCACGTGATTGCTCCATCAAATGACGGGGCATCACTTGTAAACAAACCAGCGTCATATCATGACGCCTGTTCCTCCCTCCCCTCTCTGTACCGGTTGGTACAGTGTGAGATGAGAGAGGGAGAGATAGTTTGCAGCGCTGTGGGCACTACAGTTTCAGCCCTCAGTGCCAATACTCTGCCATAAATTTTAACAGAAACAAAAGAATTTTTTTTCTTTTAACAAATTTTCAGTCTTTTTTGATTTATAGCGCAAAACATAAAAAACCCAGCGTTGATTAGATACCACCAAAAGAAAGCTCTATTTGTGTGAAAAAAGGACAAACATTTCAAATGGGTACAGTGTTGCATGACTGAGTAATTGTCATTCAAAGTGTGAGAGCACCGAAAGCTGAAAATTGGTCTGGTTAGGAAGGGGGTTTAAGTGCCCAGTGGTCAAACCTCATTTGCCATGTAGTTGCCCACCCCATTAATTTGTTCAGATCTTTTTGTAAGGTTTCCACATCCTGCGGAGAAGTTATTGCCCTGCTTAGCTTAGCATCTTCGGTAAATACAGAGATTGAACTGTTTACCCCACCCTCTAGGTCGTTTATGAACAAATTAAATAGGATTGGCCCCAGCAAAGAACCCTGGGGGACCCCACTACCCACTCCTGACCATTCCGAGTACTCCCTATTTATAACCACCCTCTGAACTCGCCCTTGTAGCCAGTTTTCAATCCATGTACTCACTCTATGGTCCATGCAATGGGCCTTATTTTGTACAGTAAACGTTTAAGGGGAATTGTGTCAAATGCTTTTGCAAAATCCAGATACACCACGTCTACGGGCCTTCCTTTATCTAGATGGCAACTCACCTCCTCACAGAAGGTTAATAGACTGGTTTGGCAAGAACGATTCTTCATGAATCCATGCCGATTACTGCTAATTATACCGTTTTCATTACTAAAATCTTGTATATAGTCCATTATCATCCCCTCCAAGAGCTTGCATACTATTGATGTTAGGCTAACTGGTCTAATTCACAGGGATGTATTTTGGGCCCTTTATAAATATTGTTGCTACATTGGCTTTTCTCCAATCCGCTGGCACCTACATATACACACAAAACTAAATATTAGCAGGAATCCATAAGACTTAAAAAAATAAACAAATAAAAAAAAAAAAAAAAAAGAAGGAAGGTTTCAGGTGAGTAAAGAACATTTACATGCATGTACAGTAAATAAGAAATGATCATTTCCTTCACATACATTTTTGAAACGTTTAGTTGATGTCATACTTTCCACTGTAAGACAACTGAGGTTTCCTTCATTGCTGATTGCAGATCTAAACCACACTCTGCACAGTAATAACTGACAATATTTTTTTCTGTAGCAATGGTCAATTTAGGGGAAAATAGCTAAAACTGAAATTTCTATGTTTTCGTGAGAACAAATTGCTTATTCAAAGCTAGTCTGGCCTTTTTGGGCAGTGTCTCCTTTCAAAAAGCAGCCAGAACCATAAATTGACCGAAAATGTTAATAGACTGTATTAACATGGTCTCAAAGATCTAAGCATCATTTCAAAGCCATCTTCATTAATTTCCTGCAGACCTATAAACTGAAAAAATATCTGATAGGGACCATATACCATAACATAAGTTACAATATAAATATGCAGAGTGACAGAGGGGACACTGTATATGTAATATATGGACTCCGGCATACATGAAATATTAACGGATTAAATTTCTTTACACACTGGGGGTCTTTTAAACTGTACTTCCACTTCTGCAACCAAACTGGCATAGCACCTACTTTATATTTGTAACATATCCCAATTCACATAGCATTACTAAAAAAACAAAAAATACAAATAAAAAAATAATAGTGGAAGGAGAAATTTGTCAGGTTTTTCATTCACCCACAGGCTGAACAAACAAAATCCTATATATGTATGGTTAGCTTTCAATGATCTTGTAGGTGTACGTCAAAAGTTAAAAAGAAGTTCCAGTCTGTAGCTGCTTACTTATTTTTTAATTTTTTTTACAAATACTGTAGCTGCTGACTTTTATTATAAGGACACAATGGGGGCTGTTTGTGAAAGGCAAATCCAATTTGCACTACAAGTGCAAAGTGCACTTGAAATTGCACTTGGAAGTGCAGTCACTGTAAATCTGAGGGGTAGATCTGAAATGAGTGGAAGCTCTGCTGATTATATCATCCAATCATGTGCAAGCTAAAATGCTGTTTTTTTATTTTCCTTGCATGTATAAAAAGTGGATTTGCCTTTTGTAAATAACCCCCAATGTCAGCACTCCTAGCCAATTAGTCAATCGGCTTCAGGTACAGGCACTGGCATCTGTAGTATGGGAAACAGGAAGCGAAGCAAAGTGTTTCCTACTGCACATGGGTGAGTTGTGCTGCGCTTCCTGAATGGTCCCGCCTTCTTCTGGGGCCTGTGTCCCAAAAGGCAAGGGGGGGGGGTCCGGAAATGACATAGATCACCGTGCGGTGATCTTACTAGGTAGTGGAAGCGGAAACCTGCAAAAACAACAGCTCCCTTCTCCCCGCCAAAAAGTGCCAAATGTGGGGGGAAGGGGGGGTGGCTGCGAACAAGCGGGTTTTCCCCTTTTGGGTGGAACTCCACTTTAAGTTGCCTATACACTGGTAGATTTTCATAACATTCACAAAAAGAAAAAAAAATTGGCACATTAATAATGCCAAAAGAGACTTGTCAAAAGTTATCCAAAAGTACTTAGAAAGGTTGTTTGCCTTTAACATTTGGAATTAATGACATTTTCCAACCAAAAACCACATTCACTGTTAGAATTTCATTCTTTCAAGAATTTTTTTTTAGTTACTACAGCCAAAAACTAGCATTGATTAACCCCATTAACTATTAGAAAATTGAACGAGTTAACATTCCAAAATAAAATACTAATAAAATAATACTACTAATAGTACTAATAATACGAAAAGAAAAAGAAAAAAAAAAAAAAAGAAAAAGAAGAAAAAGAAAAAAGAAAAAAGAAAAAGAAAGAACCCTAAATTAAGCGGCACAGATGAAATCTAAACTAAAATAAATAAATTAATTCACTCCTCAGAAAACACTGCAAACTAGTCCTGTGGGCATTTTGTGAATGGCCCAGTGAAGAGGTTACAGAGACACAACACCAGTGTCGCTGGTAAACGGACGTTTAAGAGCAGTTGGGCATTTTTTTCAACTGCTCCTGAACTCTCCTCTATGTTACCTTGTCAGTACATGTAAACAAGTTCATTTATAGTCATTTCTAGGCAGTTGCGTTTAGAGGCTTTTTTTGGAACCCAAAAAAAAATGCGTTCAGAAGGTGTGTTTAAAGGCATTTCAAATGCAAAAAGCAGCTAAACGTGGCAACTCGCGTTTAGCCGCGTTGTTTACAGGCGTTTTTCATTTTTGGCCATTTTGAGAAAAAAAAACGCTTAAACGCGGCATGTAAATGCAGCTTAATGGACGTTTTTAGATGCCAGTTTCTGTCAAGTTAAATCGTTTAGGAGAGGTTGAACAACGTCCCGTGTACATGAAGCCTAAAGGATGCACAGCAGCGATGTAGGCAGCCCGCCAAAGTACAATGGTACACTCTCAAAACAGACAGAAGGAAGCCACCTGCATATATAACCACAACGCTGAGTTGAAGACCTATTTAGAAATCTTAACATAGTTTAAGTTACTGTGCCCAAAATCAGGCAGATATTTTAGAATAGACTTCTTGAGTGGCAGGCAGTAGACCCAGAGCACTCCTACTCATTTACTAGGGCAGGTCTGTTCAAGCGCTAGCCAGCTGCAAAGAACTCTATAGGCTACCCAAAGATCCAACCATGTTCTGGCAGCCCATACAAAATCAATCATCTGGGCAGCAAAAAACTTCTGGCCTGACCGAAAGATTTTTTTTTTTTTCATATATATCATCAGATTTTATTCATGTTACGTACTCGCATGCTAAGTAATGTACAAGAGTAACACATACAGGTTTTAGAACCTCTCAGGATCATAGTCGCCCCCCCCCCCCGGACAACACCTCAATATGCTTTTCTTTCTAGCACAAGACTATCTTTGTCCAAGTACTATCCAAGGTGGGCATCTCCTTTATGACCCAAAGAGGACACATCCATGTAAATCCTGGTACCTGTACAGCTCTCAAATGCTGTAATGTCACAACGTGGCAGTCGGAGTGTTCACATTGGGATGGTACACCAACGCTTCCTCTTGCCTGCAGCAGACTGACAACATCTCAGCATAGGCAAAGCCATCTAAAGTGATTGTAAATGTAGGTTTTTAATAGCATGTCATACTTATCTGCCCTGTGCAATGGTTTTGCAGAGCAGACTGTTATAGGATCCCCTGCCGGCGTTCCTGGCTCCTTCCCTGTGCAGGTTCGATCCCGAGCTGTGTTCTTTTGACCCACCCAGCGTGGGTCAACCCTATCCCTCACTCACTGGCTGTGATTGACAGCAGCAGGAGCCAATGGCTTTGCTGCTGCCTCCACGTCCAGTGAAGACAAGAAAGCGGAGAGCCGCTGCTCTCGAGCACAGTACTGGATTGAGATTGGGCTCAGGTAAGTACAAGGAGGGGGCGGGGTGGTTGGCAGCTGCACACAAGTTTTTTTTTACCTTAATGCAGAGAATGCCTTCTACCTTTACAACCACTTTAAACTAGAGCTCAAGGACCACTTTTTGAAGGGTATAGCTATATTTAAAAAATATATTGCATATGTTTAAATATTATATGTCTGGAATTTAGGCATGCAGACTGAACAGTCCATTGTAACTACTATGAGTGCTGGGGAGGGCAAGGGAGACCTCTGCAAAAATGTACTTCAGAATTTCAGTTTTACTATTTGTGCAAACAACTTGAGGAGTAGTTGGAAGAATAATATGTTTAACTTCAAGCTGTGAAATGAAATCTTTACTACAAGGGCTTCGTCAGATTAAAAGGAAAGCTGTGCCAAAGGAACATGCCAACATCTGGGTTCTACCATGGTTTTTTTTTTTTATATATCTGGTCATTTTTATTTCTGTACTTAGAGAATAAAAGATGCAACGATTTGTAAAAAGAGGGGAGGAAAAACTGAGGATTCACGGGAATGCATGTGCAACCATAAAAGATATCAACCAGAAGGTTCTGCACCTAAAATGCTTACTCTCACAGAGCTACTGAGAATTTAGCATATGTCATGGAAAGATGTTGCAAGACACTGCATGCACTCCGGCCTCTTTCAGTGAGACTCCATTTCTGGAGTGTCTATTAGGACCTTAAAGCAGACCTTCACTTAGTTGCTTTTCATTAGTATGAGATGTGTTGGCTCTGTACTTGTTAACTTTCAGGGGGGTGGAGAGGGCACCCACTTCCATGTTTGCCTTCTCCCCACCCACAAGCTCCTATGACACGTTATGTCCCACGAGGATGTGGGACCAATCTATCAGCGCAGTGAGATCATATGCATGCAAATGGGGAGCTGGCAGTGCAACAGCAGAAAGTCACAGCTGGCTTCCCACTGCTGCTGGTGCCAGGGATCCGGTGAAGACTGCACTGGATCCCTCAGCTGGTAAGAGCCCATTTCCTGAAAGTCAGCAGGCTACAGAATTTGTAGTTGCTGACTTTAATAAAAAAACAAACAAACAAACAAACACACACACTGTAGTTCCTCTTTAACCACCTCAGTCCCTGTGCCTTTTAGTTGAGATGTGCTGGCTCTGTACTTGATCACATTTTATCTTTTGTAGTTCACCCCAACATTTCCTTTGTTAAGACAGATAAAGGCTTTATTGTGGAAGAAGAACTAGACATATATGATCTCCTAGGCTTTAAAATTAGGAAAACAAACATTAGAAAAACAAATGCACTTTTGTATATTCTTTTTCAACATGATTTTTTATGTAAATTTGCAATAGAGATTTTGTACAAAATAAAGTTGACCAGACTTTTCTAATAGGAAACCACATAAGCGTAATTTTAGATTACATAGCAGAATGGACAATCCTAATTTGAGGTTCATGGTTTAATTTAGAACAGGGGTAGGCAACCTCAGTCCTCCAGCTGTGGTGAAACTACAAGTCCCATGATACATTGCAAGACCCTGAAAATTACAGGCATGACTCCTAGAGGCAGAGGCATGATCGGATTTGTAGTTTCACCACAGCTGGAGTGCCGAGGTTGCCTACCCCTGATTTAGGACATCAGTTCATTCCCACTTACATTTTCTCACAAAACACAGAAAAATAACTAAAATGCATAAATTGTGCAGACAGAAATTACCACAACTGCATCACAGATCTGAGATTGCTAACATTTTGAACATCATTGTAAAAGCCTGCAAGAGTAAATTGTGATCTTGCAGTAAGCACAAAGTCATCAAGAGATCAATTTATATACATGTTATTTTTTTAACTGTATCCTCTTCCATATTGCATACTTGCTTCAGCTTGCCCACTTAATCACTTGAGCTACAGAAGATTCTGACCCTTCATGACCAGGGCATTTTTTGCTATTTGGCACTGTGCCATTTGCAATTGTGTGGACATGAAACACTGTACCCAAATGAATGTCATTTTTTTCCCCACAACTAGAGCTTTCCTTTGGTGGTATTTGATCACCACTGGGCTTTTTATTTTTTTGTGACAAATGAAAAAAACAAAAAATTGAGGCAAAATATAAATATATATATATTATAGTTATTATAAAACATATTCAATAAGATTAAATCAGAAAACTGTGGATGCACAACATGAATTACCAATCTTTATCTGTACAATCTTTAACTACTTCGCACCCGGCCACTACACATATAAGGCCGGGTGGGCGCTTCCTCCTTCTGAGTGGACGTTCAGGAACATCCTTTAGAAGGAGGGGGATCGTGCCCGCGCAGCGGCAAGATCCCAATCCGCTTGTGTCACCCGGACACGGCGCATCTCCGATCAGCAGGAGGGCTCTGATTGGCCCTCCTGATCACATGATGATTGTGTCCAATCACAGCCATCATGTGATGTAAATAGAGAGCCGGTTGCTAGGCGACCGGCTCTCCTCTCCTCACTCGGAAGTTGTCAGTGAGGAGGGGAGAGCAGATCGCTGCAGCCGGCCGGTGATCAGTGAGTATGAGCTGTTTTTTTACAGCTTTTTACACATTGATCACAGGCTCAGTGTCCCCACACAATGTAAACACACAAATCCCCAAATAATGTCCCCAAAACACGTCCCCACACAGTAAAAACACCTGTCCCACATATGTAACAGTAAAATCACATGTCCCAATGATCCCCTGCACACATATGTCCGTGACCACCTGCGCACATCTGTACATGATCTGCATACATATGTCCGTGTTCACTTGCGCACATCTGTACATGATCATCTGCGTACATATGTCCGTGATCACACAAACCAAATTATAGTACACTTAACGGGATTTTTTTTTTACCAAAGACATGTAGCAGAATAAGTTTTGGCCTAAATTAATGACATTTGATTTTATTGGATTTCTTTTAAAATAGAAAAAAGAAAATATTTTTTTCTTCCAAATTTCCGCTTATATCGCAAAAAATAAAAAAACGGAGTCGTGAATAAATACCACCAAAAGAAAGCTCTATTTGTGGGAACAAAATGATAAAAATTTCATTTGGGTACAGTGTAGTATGATTGCGCAATTCTCATTGAAAGTGTGAGAGCGCTGAAAGCTGAAAATTGGTCTGGGAAGGAAGGGGGCATAAGTGCCCAGTATTGAAGTGGTTAAAATGTGCAAATCTCATACATACAATAAAGTGCAACGCGTGCAGATCAAAACAAATATGTGCAATCCTTGCATGTTTAGATCTCATATATTCAATAAAGTATTGCACTGTGTGCAAAACAATGTATTGTTCTGCATTGTGTGCAAAACAAATGTATAATCCATACAAATATATGAATACTTTTATTTTATGATCAGAAAGTAAAGAAAAAATTGTGTACATTTTTCACTAATTAAACATATATTTTCTTCTGATGAACAACAAAAAAAAATGAATCAAAAATATATACAAAACAACCTAGTGTCCGGTGTTCATTTTTAGAAATGTGCCCCTTTTTCAATCAATCTTTTCCACCGGTGAATACTCTAGGGTTGCTTGTATTTGTAGTGCTCCTATCTCACCACCAGTGTTATACCGCTCTCACCTCACAAGATGTTCCTAATATATATATATATATATATATATATATATATATATATATATATATATATATATATATATATATATATATATATATATATATCAGGTCAAACATGCTTTTCCCCTATATAGTGGGATTACTACGTTCCTCTGTGTACTTCCTCCCTGGTCAGTGTGGGTAATTGAATGTTAATCTGTTGTCATCCTGGGTCATTTTAGCATCTTCTCACATACAGGACCCTCTCCTTTGACAGGATCCTCGTAGTAAACGCCAATAATCTTATGACAATTTCAGAGCAGGAGGTCCCACTGTTGGAAAGTAACGATTTGTAACTACTTGCCAATAAATGCAATCCTTACTAACAGATCAAACTGCGCCTGCGCCTTCCTCACACTCTGGGGGCTCGTATTCAATAAAAATATTTTTTTTAAAAATCAATTAATTTCTTCATGAATTTAGGCCAAAATGTATTCTGCTACATGTCTTTGGTTAAAAAAAAAAAGTCCCAATAAGTATATATAATGGATTTTGTTAAAACGAAATATATAAGCTATACTCAAACATCATGGTAATCAGCTTTAACTCCTGAAGCCATTGGATAAGCATAGAAGAGAGGTGGAAAGCATTTTCACATTCTCAGAAGTAGGTGAACCCCCTATAGTAGTATCCCCTCATATTTCTTTTGACATGTTTACTTTAGAGATGAATTCCAGATATGGTATAGTTTTACATAGTTACTGGTGCTTGGAGCAGTGTAACTATGCATATACCATACCTGGCCGATCCTTGTGGGAGCTGGAATCATTGTACTAGGCACAGCTACTCCAGTGATCTCCACTAGCTTCCAGGTCCTGTGCCGAGCAGCTGCCCTGCTGCATTGTGAACAAATTGGCTTGCGTGGTACAGGCACCATGTAGTGAACACTTTGCATTCTGGACGAGGTGGAAAAGCAGGATGGTGACATCATGATCTCTACCTCATCCAGAGAAAGCTTTGCAGGTATTGTGAAAATTTAAAGCGTTCTTTGAAACGCACGCACAGGTGGGCGATCTCCTGTGTTCAGTAAGCATCAGGGGCAGCCGATCAGAGATCTATCTATATTATTAAATATTACTTTTGTTTTTCAAATAGAAACTTTTTGAACATTTCCTATAGATCAGATGTAGACGATCCACACAGCTGCCTGCCTAAAGGAGTTTTATGGTCACAACATACATTTTGTTTTTAGAACATCGGCAATACATGGATAGGAAATATAATCGTTTTTGACCATAGAAACGCTTTCATTTTAAATTAAACAAAATGTTGAAATAGTTAAAGGGGTTCTTTTTACCTTAATGCATTAAGGTAAAAAACCTTCTGTAGCACAGCAGCCCCCCAGACCCTCTTACTTACCTGAACCCGATCATTCCATCGACGGGGACAAGCACAGCAGCTCCAGCCACTGTCTTGGGTCCTCATTGGATAGATTGATAGCAGAGCAGCCCTTGGTTCCCACTGCTGTCAATCAAATCCAGTGACACGGGAGCCGGTGGCGGGGCGGAGTCCGGGAGCGTGCCCGCAAAGGTGTCCCCTTAGAATGCGGGTCTCCGAGGGGGCACTCAATGTAGGGAGGAGCCAGGAGCCCCACTGGGGGACCCAAGGAGGAGGATCGGGGGTCACTCTGTGGAAAACCCTTGCACAGAGGAGGCAAGTATAACACGTTTGGTATTAAAAAAAAACACCCTTTACAACCCCCTTAAGTGACGGAACAAGGCCAAGCCATTCTTAGCAGCTCGACTGAATAAAATTTATGACCATTCGCTGTTAGACAAATAGAACAAATGGTTGAAGCCACACAAGCAGAAATTTTCAGCTTTCAGTGCTGTCGCACTTTGAATGACAATTGCACAGTCATGCAATGCTGAGCCAGCCTCTCCCACCCCCTCCACAGCTCAGAGCTCCAGTGAGCGGAGGGGCAGCAGCTCTTTGCTCAAGGAGATTTGAGAACCGAGCGATCAATGGTGTTCGATTGCTCAGTTCTCAGTGTGAGAGGAGCCGGGGGACCAATTCTGCATCCACCTAGGTAAGCATGATTCCTAAAAAATAAAAAAATAAATAAAATAAAAAACATACAATCTCTTAAGTTTTAGTTATAAAATTTAGCAAAAAGTAATTTTTCTTCTTCACCGATGTGCGCTGATGGGGCTGCAATGTAAATAGTATGCAGACAGCCTTGACAGTTATCGGCACTCTTTTCCTCACACAGACACAGCACATGATTTACCCACTGCCGATAACTGGTAAGTTTGTTTACATGCGATCAGCTTTGATTAGCCCTTTACCCCGATCTGTGATCAGCTGTGTCTGAAGAACAGTCACAGCGCATGCCAATGCGCGGCCCAGGGGGCGGGGGTTATGGGAGGACATCGATGGACGCCCTCCTAGAACTATAGTATCACGCTGTATCCGTCTTTTGGCTAGAGCACGACGATAAATTGGTTAAAAGGAACTACAATGATTTTGGATAAATTACTAATTTAATATTATACAGGTGCATCTCACAAAATGAGAATATCAAAAAGTTAATTTCAGTACTTCAATTGAAAAAGTGAAACGTATATTATATAGGATTGTTTGCACACAGAGTGATCTATTTAAAGCACGTTTCTTTTAATTTTGACGATTATGGCTTATAGCTATTGAAAACCTAAAATTCAGTATATCAGAAAATTATTAAATAGTAAAATAAAAATATTGCGAAACAGTTCAATATTGTAAACTAATCAGCTAATTAACTCAAAACACCTGTAAAGGTTTCCTGAGCCTTTAAATGGTCTCAGTCTGGTTCAGTAGGTTACACAATTATTGCTCAGTGGTCTAAGGTCTTCTTTTTGGATGAAAGTAAATTTTGCATTTTATTTGGAAATCAAGGCCCCAGAGTCTGGATAAAGAGTGGAGAGGCACAGAATCCAAGTTGCATGATGGCCAGTGTGACGTTTCTACAGTCAGTGATGATTTGGGGAGCCATGTCATCTGCTGATGTTGGCCCACTGTGTTTTATCAAGTCCAGAGTCAGCGTAGCCCTCTACCAGGAAATTCTAGAGCACTTCATGCTTACCTCTGCTGATCAGCTTTATGGAGATGCTGAATTCATTTTCCAGCAGGGCTTGGCACCTGCCCACACTGCCAAAAGTACCAATACCTTGGTTTAATGACCGTGGTATCACTGTGCTTGATTGGCCAGCAAACTCGTCTTACGCAAACCCCATAGAGAATCTGTGGGGTATTGTCAAGAGGAAGACGAGCGACACCAGACCCAACAATGCAGATGAGCTGAAGGCCACTTATCAAAGCAACGTGGGCTTCCATAACACCTCAGCAGGGCCACAGGCTGATGCCCTCCATACCACGCCTCATTGATGCAGTAATTTATGCAAAAGGGACCCCCGACCAAGAATTGAGTGCATACCATATTGTACATTGACATACTTTTCAGTAAGCCAACATTTCTGTATTAAAAAACCTCCCTTTTATTGGATTTATGCAATATTCAACTTTTTTGTGATACTGAATTTTGGGTTTTCACCAGCTGTTATTCATAATCATCAAAATTAAAAGAAAAATGCTTGAGATATATCACTTTGTGTAACGAATCTATATAATAGAGGAGTTTCATTTTTTTAAATTTAACTACTGAAATACATTAACTTTTTCAGGATATTCAGATTTTTTGAGATGCACCTGTAGGTTTTAAAATCAATGTTTTATATTGTCTTAACGTTTCTGTAAAACCCACATCTGCCAAACAGTTGGTTGTACCTGTGACACTCCCGAATCTATTCTTGGTGATACGTGGCTAGCGATTTAAAAATACTGAGATACATAAAACCACCACATAGCTTAGTTTGAAAACAGACTATCCTCTCTAAAATATTTGAGTTAGAGCTGCACGATTCTGAATAAAATGAGAATCACGATTTTTTTTTTATTCTTAGCATAAAGATCACAATTCTCACGGCATAACATCTTTCACATCATACAAAAAATTTGGCTAACTTTACCGTTTAGTTTTTTTAATTCATTCAAGTATATTTTTTCCTAAAAATTTGCTTTTGAAAGAACGCTGCACAAATACAGTGTGACATAAAATATTGCAACAATCTCCATTTTATTCTCTAGGGTCTCAGCTAAAATAAATAAGGGTTCTAAGTAATTTTCTAGCAAAAAAATACAGATTTTAACTTGTAAGCAACAAGTGTCAAAAAAGGTTTAGTCTGGTTAAACTGACTTCATTTACAGATGGAAGTTCATTCCTTTGATCAAAAAGAACCGAGTGTTACATTGTTTCTCTTTATCGCTGTTGATAAATATTTGCTGGCTGAGTTTTTTTCCCCCCTTTTGACAGCTCTGCTGTTTACCATGAATTAGGGAAATGCTGTATTAAGATCGTGCCAACGATTAAATCGTACAGTTCTAATTTGTGCCATTTGAAAAAAACACAAAGCAAAATTAGAATGCTCAAGCAGGCAAAGCTTCTGCATATAGTTCGGCAATTACTAACCATGTTAATATATTAGTTGCCCTGTAAATAAGATCTGTGCAAAGAATTGCTATTTTATATATTCCGGAGAAGAAAGAAGAAAAAAAAAACAAAAAACAAAAAAAAAAAAAAAAAAACAAACACACACAAGACAAACTGACTTTATTGTGTTTTTTTGTGCAATAAAAGATAATCTTTATTTTTTCAAACAACATATAACAATGTATTACTGTAATAAGCCATGAATTTTGATTGGGGGAAAAAAAACAAAACATTGCCTCGAGGGTTAATTGATGCAATTGGTGGCAGCAACCACCAAAACCCTTTTGTACTTTTGCCACGTGTGAAACCAGGCTGGAAAAAGAAATTCTCATTTTTCTTTCATATCATTTGAAAATAATTTTCTACAATCTTCTACAGTTCTGTGCAATCCCCCTGTAGCTGCTTCAAAGGCCTCTACCACCAGTGGCACAAGTTTTCTGGGCAGTTGTGAGTAGTCTTCTTGAACTAAGGGCAGTGTTACCACCACAATGAAAAATGTTCCTGTGCAGACAAGGCAAGTCGTATGCTTTGTCCTGAAGACGATTCCATGGTTGATGGCTCTTTTCCTGGCATGCCAGTTACTGTTGGTGCCAAGAAAAAACATTTTTAAAATACACATGAAAAAAAATTAACAGATTGTGCATACTTACTCCAACAATCCTAGAATACTACTAATAAGAATGTAATATAATGCTGCTGCAGCACTTCTTGCAGATTTTGTATCTGGACTTCTCTTTTAAAATGATCTCACTTGGTCCCGCACCGTATTTTCAGGACTTGCACTATAGAAAACAAAATTAATTTTGTATTACAAGTTATTTGATTACAACCAGCTAGTGGACTTTCAGTGTTTCTCCAAACAGCTTCCTCAATCAACTTAATCTGATCGGCATCAAATGTTCCTGATACCTATAGCTGAGAAAGCAGTTTTGATGGACACTGAAATGTCTTCAATATTACAGAACATGTCCAAACAAAACTTCAGACATTCTACAATCAGGTTTGTGCGTTCAAAGTTGTTAAAACAGGCAGAATGTAATTTCAGAAGATCTGGAGATTACAGAATTCCAACAAACGTATATATAACAAGGTAGTTCCAATTATATAGCTATCACATATGCGATGTCAGTGTGAACCCGGCCTCAATAAACTGAGTTCTACCGGTTTTGGTTTAAATATATGTATTTTTTTAAATCAGGACAAGTAGATTGGTAGACCCTAAAAAAGTCACTGCTCCCCTCCCCCCCACCACGCTCACTGGAGCGCTGAGCTGTGGATGGGGCAGAGCAGACATCTCAGCGGCTTGCTGAGAGGCTGAGTCGGTGTCATTTCTGATTGAAGCTTACTTGCAGGGAAAAAAAAAAAAAAAAAACAACAACAACAACACACACACACGCAAAACTCTCCTAAACTTTGTACAAAATAATTGCTCTATATAAAAGAGTTTTTTCTGCCAAGGGAACTGGTATTGTTTTTTAAGCCCAGTATGATTGGAGCCTGAATCTTCAATGCAAGGCACCTTCACACCAGACCACTCTAGGTGACAACCTTCAAGCATGCCGCTTGCAAAGAGTCTCAACCTAAAACAAGGCACTAAAAACTTTGTCCTGGGTGTGCAATTCATAGGTTCTGACCCCAAATAGAAGTTCAAAAATTTGTTGGGTTGGAAGTCCCTCACACCCACTATAACTCGGCATGGTACTGTAGTAGTGCAGGGCATTGATGCATGTCCACACCCCTGGACTCAAGGCACTTTTGAGGAATCCAAGGTAAACAAAATAATGGGGAGAGTAAAGCTCATTTAAGCCCAAAACAAACAAAAAAAATGTTCATATACTGCAGCTTATCAGTCCTTGACGAGGTTGCTACAGTACCTGAATGCGAGAATGTGTTTCCACATTTCCTTTCGCGATGAGCAACAGGCATTGCTGACAGGTGTCTGGTATGAATCATGAGGGGGAACGCCGCACCAAATTTTAAATAAAAAAAACGGCATGGGTTCCCCTCTAGGGGCACACCAGGCCCTTAGGTCTGGTATGGATCTTAAGGGGAACCCCCTACGCCTAAAATCCATACCAGACCCGTATCCGAGCACGCAGCCCGGCTGGTCAGGAAAGGGGGGACAAGCGAGCACCCCCCCCGAACCATACCAGGCCGCATGCCCTCAACATGGGGGGTGGGCGCTTTGGGGCAAGGGGGCGCCCTGCAGCCCCCCCACCCCAAAGCACCTTGTCCTCATGTTGATGAGGACAAGGGCGTCTTCCCGACAACCCTGGCCGTTGGTTGTCGGGGTCTGCGGGCGGAGGGCTTATTGGAATCCGGGAGCCCCCAGATACCGGCCTCCCACCCTATGTGAATGAGTATGGGCTACATCGTACCCCTACCCATTCACCTGGGGGAAAAAAGTGTCAATAAAAAAACAAAAAAAAACAAAAAAAAACAAAAAAAAAACAAAAACACTAGACAGGTTTTTAAAGTAATATATTAGGCAGCCATGGGGGTCTTCTTTCGACTTCTTCGCTCTCTCCGGCCTCTTCTCCCGCTGTCCGGTCTTCTCCGTCGTCTTGTTTCCTCTTCTCTTCTTCCGATGTTGACACGACGCTGTCTCCCGTTGTAATGCTGTGTGCGATGACTTATATAGGCATGGGGCGAGGTCACCGGGTGATGTCACCGGTGACCCCGCCCCCTTATGATGTCACAGTCCCAACGTGCCCTGGGACTGTGACATCATACGGGGGCGGGGTCACTGGGTGACATCACCCGGTGACCACGCCCCATGCCTATATAAGTCGTCGCGCACCTCGCACACAGCATTACAGTGGGGGATAGCGTTGTGTCAACGTCGGAAGAAGAGAAGAGGGAACAAGACAACGGAGAAGACCGGGCCACCATTAGCAAAAGAGCAGAAGACAGCGGAGGAGCCCGGCAGAAGAACCGGAGTGCGGGAGAAGAACCGGACTCCGGGAGAAGAGGCCAGAGAGAGCGGAGAAGTCGGAAGAAGACCCCCAGAGCTGCCTAATAAAATTACTTTAACCACTTCGCATCCAGGCCATTTCTGACACTTCGCTACTACATGTCAAAAATCATCATTTCTTTGCTATAAAATTACATAGAACCCCCAAACATTATATATGTTTTTTTAGCAGAGACCCTAGAGAATACAATGGCGGTCATTGCAACTTTTTATCTTGCACGGTATTTGCGCAGCAATTTTTCAAACGCGTTTGTTTTGAAAAAAAAAAGTTTCATGCTTTAAAAAAAAAAAAACAAAACAGCAAAGTTAGCCAAATTTTTTTGCATTGTGTGAAAGATGAAGTTACGCCGAGTAAATAGATACCTAACATGTCACGCTTCAAAATTGAACACGCTCGTGGAATGGCGCCAAACTTTGGTACTTAAAAATCCCCATAGGCGACGCTTTAAAATTTTTTACTGCTTACATGTTTTGAGTTACAGAGGAGGTCTAGGGCCAAAATTATTGCTCTCGCTCTAACGTTCGCGGCGATACCTCACATGTGTGGTTTGAACACCGTTTTCATATGTGGGCGGGACTTACGTATGCGTTCGCTTCTGCGTGCGAGCTCACGGGGACAGGGGCGCTTAAAAAAAAATTTTTTTTTTTTATTGTTAATTTTACTTAAAAATTTTTATTTTGACACTTTAAAAAAAAATTTTTTTTTTGATCACTTTTATTCCTATTACAAGGAATGTAAACATCCCTTGTAATAGGAATATGACACGATCAGTACTCTTTACAGTGAGATATGGGGTCAATAAGACCCCACATCTCACCTCTAGGCTGCGAAGCCTAAAATAAAAAAAAATAAATAAAACGATCGCCGCTTCACAGCCGAAGCGGCGCCGTTTTTTTTTAATGCAGAGGCCGGGCGCCCGGCCTCCGAACGATCATAGAGACTCCGGCGACCATCTGGACCGCCGGAAATCTCTATGGTGAACATCCGGCGCCGGCGGATACGCTATCTGACTCACCGATCGCTGAGGTGAGTCGGTAGAAGCACCGGAGGGCGGCGGGAGGGGGGGGGGGGGACGTCCCCTCCCGCCGCCCGTAAGAACGATCAAGCGGCGGAACAGCCGCTATGATCGTTCTTATGGTGTACGGAATCGCCGGCTGAAAATGCCGGTATCTGAATGATGTCTGTAGCCTCAGGCATCATTCAGATATAACCCCCTAAAGTGGAGGCCGTCATATGACGGCCTCCGGATGTCAAGTGGTTAAAAACCTGTCTAGTGTGTATTTTTATTGACACTTTTTCTCCCAGGTGAACGGGTAGGGGTACGATGTACCCCATACTCATTCACATAGGGTGGGGGGCCGGGATCTGGGGGTCCCCTTGTTAAAGGGGGCTCCAGGATTCCGATAAGCCCTCCGCCCGCAGACCCCGACAACCAACGGCCAGGGTTGTCGGGAAGAGGCCCTTGTCCTCATCAACATGAGGACAGGGTGCTTTGGGGTGGGGGGGGCTGCAGGGCGCCCCCCTGCCCAAAGCGCCCACCCCCCATGTTGAGGGCATGCGGCCTGGTACAGTTCAGGAGGGGGGGGGGGCGCTCACTCGTCCCCACCCTCTTTCCTGACCGGCCGGGCTGCGTGCTCGGATAAGGGTCTGGTATGGATTTTGGGGGGGGGGGGACCCGCCGTTTTTTCGGCGTAAGGGGTTCCTCTTAAGATCTATACCAGACCTAATGGCCCGGTATGTCCCTGGAGGGGAACCCATGCCGTTTTTTTATTTAAAATTTGGTGCGGCGTTCCCTCTCATGATTCATACCAGATACCTGTCAGCAATGCCTGTCGCTCATCGCAAAAGGAAAAAACTGTTTTCCTTTCCTGATGAGTGAGCCAGCTGGGCTCTGGCTCCCGCGATGGGGCTCGCAGGTGTCAAATCTCACTGATAACAGCGGCGAGTGACACAATATCGCGGTCACCTACTGTACATTCATTTTTCACCCGGCATTCTGCAAACAACACTTCCTGTCCTAGTGTTACTATGTTCACCCTCTATCTATGGTGGAAGCCATGGTGGTCACCCAGGCTGAACTTCAAACGTATCTGCCCTTGCTGATCTCTTACAAGGGAAGCAATGAGATTAGTAGTTTACACCAGGAAAAAAAAAAAAAACACCATTCATATCTACGCGTACAAGTTAACACATGCAAGCTGCCAATGCTGCAGAAATGCAGCTGACAAATTCCCATTTACTCCCAGAAGGGAATGAGCAGAACCTCACCAGAAGCTTTAGGGCCTAATATGTGCGTGGTGCACTGCTATCGGAGTGGCACCTTAATACACCTGTGTGCTTTTCACAAAATATAGCAGGTAAAATTTTAGATCTGTTGTGGTACATTGGTTAGCCTATTTATTCAAATAGCCTGCCAATCAAGTAACACGCTAACACTGCTTGTTAGCGTGTTACTTGAGTTAAGTTCACCACAATGGACCACCCTGGTGTGAATGGGCTTTATAAATAGGCCTTGCGGGGGTGAAATGTGTATGACAACAGTCATTCAATGCTACTTGACTGGCTGGTATGCGGATTCCAAAAATCACTGGAGTAGAAGAAGCATGCAGAAAACAGGAAAGTCAGAAGTCATTTTGTTTCAGGTCAGTGACTCAACAATACGGTCAGCACACCAGTGAGGAAGTCATTTTTAGTGGGAGGTTTTTTTTTTTAAGCAAATGAATGAATGTGTTTAAATCAGGAGTAAAAGAATTGCATGCGATTTGAACAAAAATGTGGTGCGATTCCTGTCCAAATCGCATGCGGAGTCCCCCATCACTCCTGTTTGATCCCAGTATAAAAGAGCACCACAAACGGCTGTGGCTTTAGATTTAAAAGGCAAGATGTATAATGTACTTTTAACATGCGAGTTGTGATAACATTTTTTAATAAACTGTTTGCCCATTGCTGCACTACTTAGGTGGTGCTACCCTGTCTTTACATTGGGATCACACAGAATCGGTGGGGGGAAACCACATGCGCTTCTTTGCGGTGCGATTTGAGCCTATTCATTTTGTATGTGCCCAAATCACACCACAAAGCTATCGGTACTCGTACCCGTCGGTAAAAAACAAACAAAAAAACAAACAAAAAAAAAAAAAAACACATTTCCAAGGCCCCAACACAGAGCAGCGATCCATCTCCTGCAATCCAAAATGTTCCCTACACATTAACAAACTACCCTGCTACACATGTAGAATAGCCTATTCCTTGCCAACGCCATCTACATGTGATAAAAACAATGGGCACTTAACAGGGGAGGTTGTCTTTACTGAGGCAGGTACACCCCCCGTGTCTCCAAAGTCAGTGGTTGTTTTTTTATCCTTCTAAATTCCAGCTCCCTATGTACCAATGTACTTATTTTGCAAAAATAAAACAGCTTTCCATTTATTCTACACACACTTACCTCACTGTATTCATAGCCATTTAAAAACACTGCTCCATTACTTCTACCTTACTTCCGGATCAGACTTTAGGACATGACACAGGAAGGAGCTGACCAGCTGAGGGTGGATGATGCAGGGTGTGTGCCAATGAGATCAGCAGGTAAACTCCTTCCTGTGTCATGACCTACAGTCTGATCAGGAAGTAAGGCAGAAGTAACTGAGCAGTGTTTTTAAACAGCTATGAAAAGAGTGAGGTAAGCATGTGTTGAATGAAAGGAAAGCGGTTTTATTTTTGCAAAAGAGGTACATTAATGCTATATTGGTACATATGGGGGCTGGAATCTAGAAAGGTAAAAAAAAAAAAAAAAGGCGAACAAAGATGAACTTGGCCCTGAAAGCAAACAATACTTTACACCAGACAACCCTGCCTATATAATATGGCATCAGTCTCCATAGACGAGCCCAATCCCTCCATCACACAGCAACATATCTGTGCATCCCCCGATAGCTGGCAATACAGCATTATGTGTTCCAGAATTATATACTTTAATACCTGGAGCAACTCCACAACCTATAAAATGCACATCTTTTTAAGGGGGTCAGCTAAGAAAAACATGAGCTACTGCCACAAACTGTTGGAAGGGTCCATCTCAGAGCCCCCACACTTCAACAGAACACCTCACATTTTGTGAACCTAAGAAAGGGAAAAGAAACCCTGAAGAATATGAGCAGGAGCTCAAAATGATCTGTTTTTTTTTTCAGATCCCTGGGTTGGATGCTTCACTTACATGTGTTGTCTCTGAGAACTGGGAAAATCGTAGTGCTATTCCACTCCATTTTTATGTAGCATCCTTTTCAATTTATTGTGTTATATCAGGGTGCCCCCTCATCTTTTTTATTTATATATAGTAATGGTTAATTTCATTAACCATAGCAGAGACCAGGGGTGCAAATATCTATAAACCAATGACAGTAACTCGGCACTGGTTTCTCCTAAAACCAATATAATCCACCCCTAATTATACCAACAACACAGTCAATAGCGTGTGGTGTTTCTTTGCGCTTAAAGAAATCACAACAGTAACAGAAGTGGTGGAATGATGAACAGGCCTGCGTATGGGAGTTTTAACACACATTGCTTGCACTACACAGATATAATAATGACAGCCATACTGCACAGAATCTTATGGGAACCAGCAACACGATCCACTCCTTATTACAACACAAGCAGTCTATATATTTCTGTGGTTCCCACAAAACTACATCTTACATAAAATACAAACAGTTCATTTTTCTCACCTTAACCAGGATGCTTTCAGACGATGACTTGAAGTAGTACTCCATCCCACGTGTAGCTGCGTCAATTCTTTCATTCACCAACAGGACAGCGAGGATCATCAAGCTCCTGGTGCTGCTCCATATGGGAAGAGAAGATGGTCTGAAGAAGCTTTCCTGATGTGAATTCTTTCATTCATCACAGGACAATGAGGATCATCAAGCTCCTGGTGCTTCTTCATAAGGGAAGAGAAGATGGTCTGAAGAAGTTTCCTGGTATCAATTCTTCATTCCCGCTCTCGCAGAGTCTCCTGCTTGCAGTCTCCTTTAAATGCTGAAAAGCCCCCAGAAAGAACAAGTGGGGAGCACCTTTTTGGACACATACTAGAACAGTGGTTCTCAACTCTTTTCCTTGGGACCCACTAACAGGCCAGATTTTAAGTATTACCTTGAGGAGATGCAGACTAGAATACTGCACTGAATCACTGAGCAGCAAATGATATCTGTGATGCATTTCAGTTATCTTGCACACCTGGCCCGTTAGCAGGTCCTGAGGACAGGAGTTGAGAACCACTGTACTAGAGCTAAAACCTAAACTTTACCACATGAAGCACATTTTACATGTCATAGAATTCAACCCTATAGAACATGTCAGAGAATGGCAGGTAAACTGCATTAAACTGAGAAAAAAAATTAGGAGAACAATTCCATTGGCGGTGCTGCACATCTTTGCTTGTCCTTCAAGTGTAATTTTATGATGCATTAAAAGCGTACAAGTTACAATGAAACCCCCCCCCCCCCCCCCCCAATTAATAATAAAAAATAAAAAAAAACAACCACAAAACTTTATACAGACACCATTCTGATGGGGCAAAAAACTCAAACTTCCTGGTAGTGTTGACGTTTGCCTCACGCATTTTCCTTTTGGGCAATGATGCAGCGATACATCATAGCAATGGGCCAATAGTGGGAAGCAGGTAAATTTCAATACCTTACGAAATTACAATGGCTTACGATTCAGGTAAAGCAAGTGGACTGAAGGCATAATTGCTGCAATAGCTTTTAATAGGGGGCCCTATTCACATTTATGCATTTTTAACACCAACGTGTTTTCCATTGAAAACAAAATACGTTAACCTGCATCATCAGGATCAAAATCAGCAGGTGTTCAAATACTTTTTTCCCTCAATGTACATTAGCGAGATGGTCAGTGGGAAGAATTACCCACTTACAGATAGCTAAAAAGAGCAATGGTGTCAGTGGGAACTTATCTGAGAGGAAGACATTGCTCAATGAATTCCTAGCAACCTCTGGAGGAACCCTGGTAGAGATATCCTGTTGTAAACAGTCAGCCCATATCAGCGGTATCGGCTGAAAGCAGCATGATCCTGATATTGCACCTCTAATCACGGGTGCAATGCTTTGCAGGCTCATGAGGAAATGAAAAATGCTATTTTTTTCCACTGCAAAAAACATGCGCATATATTAAGTTTTCCTTAGCCTTTAGGTACAACTATGAATGTGCGATTACCTTCCAGAGCTTGTTGTAACTTCAGTCTGCATTGCCCAGAGTACAGCTCTCACTTATGACAGGGCTCAACAAATCCCAGGCGCCAGGTCACCATGGCGACTGGAAATTGTGCCCTGGCACCTGGGCTTTTTTCAGCCATCCACATCCGCCTCCCATTTGCCGACCATGCTATATCCGAAAGACAGCTACAGCGTGGTCATTCAGTTCTGGGAGGGCGTCTATCGATGCCCTCCAAGAACCCCAGGGCACGCTCGGTGATCAAGGTGAAGGGCCAATCACAGCTGATCACATATAAACAAATGCCGGTTATTGGCATTTACTTTCCTCAGCGCTGTCACAGCGATAGGAAAGGAAAGCTGATAATTGGCTATCCTGTGACGGGACATTCACACTGATAACCAGGGCAGCATATCAGTGCCACCCCATCAGTGCACAACAGGTAAATACCACCAAAAGAAAGCTCTATTTGAGTGCAAAAATAAAAATTGCATATGGGTACAGTGCTGCATGACCGCTCAATTGTCTTTCAAAGTGTGACAGCGCTGAAAGCTGAAAATTGGCCTGGGCAGGAAGGGGGTGAAAATGTCCTAGTAGGCAAAAAAACAGCCCCTAACTTTTTCAGCTCCTAGATTCAAAGCAAATTTGACAAGCAGTTCCTTATGGGGAGATGTACCCAGAGGACACAGACGTGGCTGTGGATCTCACCACCCTATCTATTCCTGGCATGCGTAATTGTGGTTTGTTACTATTTTTTTGACAGGACACTTCCAATAACACTATATGAAATGGGTGCTACAAGCCGATGTGGAAGTCAGAAACCTGTGAGGCAAGAAATGCATTTGAGGACTTCCTCAAAACATTCAAAATTACCGGAAGCAGCAGCTGAACTATTCTTCATCGAACTGACTTTCGGGGGCCAAGATTAGTCCAGCCCTGCAAAAGTATTTCCATTTTCAAGAAGCAAAACATGAGCATAGTAAAAAACAAATCAGTCAAAACAACGAGCAAATGTAGTACATGGCAGAAATGACACAAGGGAGTTTATATACTAAATCTTGACTGCAAAATCTGGTTGGTACAGCTGTGCACAGTAGCCAATCAGCTTCTAACTTCAACTTGTTCATTTAAGCCCCTATACACACTATCAGATTTTCTGCTGATTTTTGTCTTCAGATATACCAAAACCATGTAGTACAAGGGCCTGCCTGACTGCATACAAATGAAACTCCTAAGGTTTGACCTCATTATATGGTTTTGGTAAATCTGAAGGAAAAAAAAATCAGCAGAAAATCTGATAGTGTGTATGAGGCTTTAGACTGGGTTCACATACGCTGCGGCCATGGTTCACAGCATGGGGTCCGGTGCATCCCTGTTCACCGATTCAGGTCCAAAATTTTGCCTCAATTCACACCTGAATCTGAACCAAAGACACACAGTACCCTTTTTAAGGCTACTTTCACACTGCAGCGGCCGGCCATTAGCGATAAAGCGCCGCTAATTTTTGCGGTGCTTTTCAGCTGCTAGTGGAGCGCTTGCCATTCAGTGCAATGGGCAGGGCCTTTTGGTAGCACCATTAACGGCGCTCCCAAACCACCCCAAAGATGCTGCTTGCATGACTTTTTGTAACGTCCCGCAAGCGCACCGCCCCAGTGTGAAAAGACAATGCAATGAATGGGAGGCTGTTTTCAAAGCCTATTTCTAGCGTTAAAACGCCTGAAAACCTCCTCAGTGTGAAAGTAGCCTAAATGCGGATCGCGGCCGCCCCGGAGCTGTGTGAACCGGCTCCACTGAGAGTCGGTCATACATCTGTCATGTGAATTGGATGCGGGGAAACTGCATCCAATTTACATGTGTGTGAACCTGGCCTTAAGCTTTGACAAAAAATACTGAAAGCGGATTGGTTTCTATGCAGAGCTGCAGCAGATTTTGTACATTAACCCCAGTGTGCCCAGCAAAGTCTGACTACTGTAGGACACCGACACCTCTGTAACCTCCATTTAGACAGCGCTGTCTCATTGACACCCCCAATCTGTACAACGCCCCCCTCCGCGTGACAGCACCTCCTCTGTGTGCCTCCTATCAGTACAATGCCATCTCTGTATCTCATCAGTACAATGCCGCTTCTTCCCCCTCATCTGTACAGAGCCTCTCA
Source organism: Lithobates septentrionalis (assembly GCA_037952835.1). Lineage (NCBI taxonomy): Eukaryota > Metazoa > Chordata > Amphibia > Anura > Ranidae > Lithobates > Lithobates septentrionalis. Next base: position 2,309,164 of record JBBDGP010000585.1, read on the forward strand.
CCCCATCCCCCAGGTAGAGTGCCACCTGTGAGCCCACATATCAGTATAGCACCCCCCCACGCCCATCATCAGTACAGAGCCACCTCTGTGCCACTAGCCCCCCCGCCCCCCCACCAGTACAGTACCACCTCTGTACCCCCATTATCAGTACAGCACTCATCAGTACAGTACCCCCTCTGTACGCCCATCTCTGTACAGTGTCCCCCATCAGTACAGTGCCACCTCTGTGCTCCCATATCAGTACAGTGTCCCCCATCAGTACAGTGCCACCTCTGTGCTCCCATATCAGTACAGTGCCCCCTCTCAGTACAGTGTCCCCCATCAGTACAGTGCCCCCTCTCAGTACAGTGTCCCCCATCAGTACAGTGTCCCCCATCAGTACAGTGCCACCTCTGTGCTCCCATATCAGTACAGTGTCCCCCTATCAGTACAGTGTCCCCTCTGTGCCCCCTATCAGTACAGTGTCCCATCTGTGCCCCCTATCAGTACAGTGCCCCCTCTCAGTACAGTGCCCCATCTGTGCCCCCTATCAGTACAGTGCCCCCCTATCAGTACAGTGCCCCCTCTGTGCCCCCCATCAGTACAGTGCCCCCCATCAGTACAGTGCCCCCCATCAGTACAGTGCCCCCCATCAGTACAGTGCCCCCTCTATGCCCCCTATTAGTACAGTGCCCCCCTATCAGTACAGTGCCCCCTCTATGCCCCCTATCAGTACAGTGCCCCCCTATCAGTACAGTGCCCCCTCTATGCCCCCTATCAGTACAGTGCCCCCCTATCAGTACAGTGCCCCCCTATCAGTACAGTGCCCCCCTATCAGTACAGTGTCCCCCTATCAGTACAGTGCCCCCCTATCAGTACAGTGTCCCCCTATCAGTACAGTGTCCCCCCTGTGCCCCCCTATCAGTACAGTGCCCCCTCTATGCCCCCTATCAGTACAGTGCCCCCTCTATGCCCCCTATCAGTACAGTGTCCCCTCTGTTCCCCCCTATGAGTGCAGTGCCCCCTATCAGTACAGTGTCCCCTCTGTGCCCCCCTATGAGTACAGTGCCCCCTATCAGTACAGTGTCCCCTCTGTGCCCCCCTATCAGTACAGTGCCCCCTCTATGCCCCCTATCAGTACAGTGCCCCCTCTATGCCCCCTATCAGTACAGTGCCCCCCTATCAGTACAGTGCCCCCTCTATGCCCCCTATCAGTACAGTGCCCCCCTATCAGTACAGTGCCCCCTCTATGCCCCCTATCAGTACAGTGCCCCCCTATCAGTACAGTGCCCCCTCTATGCCCCCTATCAGTACAGTGCCCCCTCTATGCCCCCTATCAGTACAGTGCCCCCTCTATGCCCCCTATCAGTACAGTGCCCCCTCTATGCCCCCTATCAGTACAGTGCCCCCTCTATGCCCCCTATCAGTACAGTGCCCCCTCGTCCAGTATTAGAGGAGGAGAGGAGCCCAGCTCGGTCCCGAGTGATGGGTAACCTCAGGCCGCCTCTCATACAGCGGTAAGCGGAGGAGGAGAACCCACCTTGTCCATCAGCTTCCAGCATTTCTCCACCGTCTTCCGGTCCACAGCTCCGGGCTGAGCGGTCGGGTGGTGATGGTGTGGCTGGAAAGCGTCTTTCACCAGGCCGATAAGTCCTCCGCCTTTCCGTAGGTTGGTCGCCATGGTGGCGCAGAACTCTCTCGGAAGAGGAAGTCACCGCAGAGCGCCACCGCCAGCCCCGGACACGGCCCTCCCAGTGAACGCCGGGTAGGGAGGGGAGAAGTATCCCAAGGCCGAGCACCGCACCGCCGCCGTCACTTCCGCCTTCTCAGCGCCGGGAGCGCGCACAGCCCGCGGACAGGGTGAATAGGAAGAGGAGCCCCGCCCAGGGCGGCGCTGCGGAGAGGAGGCAGGGGAGCACGCATGCGCAGAAAGAGGGCGATGGAAGCCTGAGGAGCGCTGGTGACTTCCCTGCTGAAGCTTTGCATTGCAGACCTAAGGAGAGTGTGGTCATCATCTTTGTGTACTGAGGGGATGTAGGGGGATCCTGACAGGGTTCTCATTCCACAACCTCTTAATCAGAGCAAGTTCCACGGGATGGCTAGGGGGGGCTGAAGCCCCGAATGTGACCCCGAAAATCCCCAAGTCTCAGGCATGCAGCTCTCCATTGTTAGCCCCGAGCAGCGAGCGCCAGGGACCGATCTGATCCTGAGCGTGGCCGAGTGCTATAGCAGGTCCGGCCTTCTGGAGCCTTTAACGCCTGTGATGGACGTCCCACTGGTCCAATGCCGGGACCGTGTGACGTCCATCATAGGCACTGCAGGCTCCTGAAGGCGGGAATTACAAAGCAGGCGCCGCGCCACATCGGCGCTCGGGCGGGCTGCTCTCCTCTCCTCTCCTCTTCTCCTCCTCCTCTGAGGAGTGACTGGCTGCTGTGACACCGCACACCATGGCTGAGCTGAGGTAGGTCAGACACTCAGTGTATGTAAATGTCAGTGTATGTGGGTCAGGCAGATCAGTGTAGGTAGGTCACTACCGTCAGTGTAGGTAGGTCAGTGTATGTCGGTCACTACCGTTAGTGTATGTAGGTCACGGCCCAGCCAAAAAAAAAAGCCTGCGTCACGTACACCACACTCCCCATCCCGTTTCTGGCCTTGGACTTCGGGCTGAAGCCCCTGGTCCTTTTGCCACCTAGCAACGCCCCTGAGAGCAACTCTATTTAAATCCAAAGTCCCACCCTTTTGACCTCTTTTTTTGTACCATATTGATAGGGATGGAAGCACGTGGTCTGGTCTCATTTAAAGTCCCATATTCTCCTTTTCCTTCTAATATTTGAACCAGGGAATGAAACACGTAGTTAGCTCTAAGTCGATATACCTCTTTATCTCATCTATCCTGCAACTAGTTGGTCCCATGCTAGCCCTTGCCTATGTAAATGTTCATTTTTTATTAACCACTTCAATACAGGCCATTTTCACCCCCTTCCTGCCCATGCCAATTTTCAGCTTTCAGCTCTGTAACTCTGATGGCACTGATTGCCGGGCGCATCTTCGCCCAGGTGACGGCGCCTTCGTTCCTCCCCCACTGTGTATGCGCACGTGGCATTGGTGGGTTGTCCGTGTCAGCGCCTACATATACGGCCTCCCTGGGTGGGCTAGGCTTCCATGATCTCACATCCTGGACTCCCTGCATCACCACGGACTCAGTTCCTCCTTTGCTCCTATTACCAGGTACTCTGGTTCCTAACAGTCAGCCTCCCCTTCTCTCCTCACAGTCCTTTCTTGGACACTTAGTTGGTTTTTGGTTGTTTTGGTTTTACCTTCACTTCATCCCACCCTTCTCTCAACGGCTGATCACGGGTTTTGGTTTCACCCTTGTACTTTCATTCTGTCCCACTAGATAGGGTCCTTTTCTAACCAGCTTCACCATTCTTTTCAGCACACACCATCCCCCATTGCACCATGGACATGTCTAGACCCACAGTTACCTGGGATGCTGGGCATTGTTGGGCGATTATTGTAGATCGACCACATGTCTGCTCCTGACGAGTGGTTATACACCACGAAACGCGTAGAGCCAATATATGCAGTGTATTGTACCGATCATGTGGTCAATTGACTTTTTTACAATCATGTTTATCCATATCAACTTTACTGGGAATTGGAAGGCCATGGGCCATGCAAGCATTAACTTGAAATTATGTTGTAGATATGTCTAATTTGGTGGATTCTAGTGATTTATTTATGTGTGTGTCTATCAGTGTTTTGTACCAATAAATACTTTTTTACATGTCCACCCAATACTCAGTTGCTGCACGTGTTTCATTCAAAGTCCCACCCTTTTACCCTCCTTTTTTGTTTGTATCTGAATCCAGACTGCAGGGAGATGGGGGGTAAACAGTGCATTGGTGGGAGCTGAAAGTGGCTCTAAAGGCAGGAGTATTTTTACCTTTATGCATTTTGGTAAAAAAACCTTCTGGGTGCAACACCTTATACTTACCTGAGCCTCATCTTGATCCAGCGATACATCGTGCATGGGAGCAGCATTTCTCTCGCTACTCATTGGCTCCTGCTGCTGTCAATCACAGCCAGTGATTGGGTGGGGCCAAGCTGCACTTTGTGTCTGTGTGTCCATTCACAGGAGCACAGATCCGGAGCCAGCCTGCTGCAGTGCCCCCATAACAAGAGCTCTGCTATTGGGGGCACTAGGAAAAGGGGAGGGCCCAGGACAGCTGGCGGGGGACCCAAAAAAAAGAGGATCGGGGCTGCACTGTGAAAACCTTTTGAACAGAGCGGGTAAGTATAACATTTTTGTTTTTTTTAAATACAACCTTTAGAATCACTTGAAGCCATAGGACAGATTGCCTGGTCTATGCATTGGGACTGATCATAGCCCAACCAGGCTGCTGTAAATGATCCCTAAAGCTTCACCTTTTTTTACATTTTGCATAGATTAGGGGGAGGGATAAAACCACTGTCTCCTTTTTTTTGTTTGCTGTGTCCTATTAGAGAGAATTCCCCCCATTTCCTGTCTTGTAGACTCAGCAGGAAGTGATAGACAATCCTCCAATTTGAGGGAAATCCCCTCATGGATAGTACAGGGTTGTGATGTTCTATGCCATTTCTCTGCATGCCAGCTATATGTCTTTGGGCATGATGGTGACCTTCTTGAGGTGTATGGCACAGAGGTTGGCATCCTCAAAGAGTTCATTGAGATAATCCTGCATAGCTCTGGAAGCACAAGTTGATTGTGAAGTCCTGGGTGATTTCCCGAAGGATGTGCTGGAAGGGCAGCTTTCTAATAAACAGCTTGATGGATTTCTGGTAGCGGCGTATCTCTCGGAGAGGCACAGTGCAAGGCCTGTAGCAGTGAGGCTTCTTGACATGGCAAGGGCGCTCTTGGTGGCCAGCTGTTTGTGGGGAAATTTCCTGACAACTTATAAATGGGCTGTTGGTTCAAGCCATCTCTACCTCTTATTGACAATTGTCACAGAACAGTTCTCCCCATTTTAAGCTTTCCTATTTTTTCCTGTTTTGGTCAGGGCTGCTGTTAGAAATCATGGGGCCCGTACAGCGTACCCACCTTTTTTAATAGCCCTGTTGGGGGGGGGCCTTTGATGAAATATCAGGTGTCCAAACAGACCCCTGAGTTCTCACATTTGAGACAGAGAAAGGGATTCCCTTTCTCTGCAGCCTCAGCTGCACTGGACAGTGACTGAATGGGAAGTGCTCTGAGGTTCCCTGTGCATTAACAAACCGAAGTATAGTAAACACAATTTACTATGCATCAGTGATGAATGAGCACAGTGGGTGATCGTTGCCAATCATTCACTGTCTTCATTCAGGAAAGGAAAAGGCTGATAAACAAGAAAGATTTAATGCCCCCTCCATTCTCTATCCTGAAACATCTCCTGTGTTCCCCTTTAGCACCTGCTGGTGGGAGTGTAGGGAAGCCAGCAGCACTGCTGGGGAGGAGGGGGGCCTGAACAGCAGGGGAGTGGGGGGGCGCAGATACCAATCCCCCTGCAGTGCAGCTGGTGGGAGAAAAAGGAGAAGGCAGCAGAGCTGAAGGGGGGGCCACATGAGTTGGCAATAAGGCAGGGCAGTGCAGCCATCGCTCCTGCTCGGGAGGTCCTGGGCCCCCATTTTGAACTAAGAAAAATAGACAATAAAAAACCAAAAAGACTATAACACACCCTAAAGAGTTGAACTACACAGTTTTATTAAGCTATAAAATCAGAATACAAAAAGACAATATATATAAATCCCCTATAATAGATCAAAGGAGGAAGTCCCACAAAGTGGGAACCCACCAACCTGTCTATAGCCTCCCAAATTATGACCTGTAAACAGATGGTCCATGCAATGTATATCTGGATGACTGAAATAGAAATCTGCAGTCCATGGAACCCTCCCACCCCCGATATAGAGCACTCCCCTTCTACACCTATATGAACCCCTAGCTACCTAAAAGTGAGGGCTGAACCGTGAAGTTCCCAAAGAGACAGCGTGATTCTGCAAACGCAGAAATATTCACGCTGTTTCCTAAAGTGAAGTGACACAGTAGCTAATCACAAGAAGTAATAAAAAATACCCAGTTAGTCAGTCCGTCAGTCAAAAATGTCATGGAAAAAATGAACAAAAAAGGGGAAACTATAATAGTCCAAACAAAAGGCATGTGGAGGGAAGGAGAGCGCTGTACTCCTTCTAATAATAGGTAGCCTTGAGTATGGATAACAAACCCATGTGAGAAAGGAGGTTTGCCTTATCAGTGGCCCCGGTTCTGGTGGCAGCTCACATTTTTGTACATACCCTCATTCTCCTTCCTGGTGAAAATGGTGATCAGGATAATTTGAGAGAGTGAGTCTCCCTAATGGGGGCGCAGACAGCATTAAAAGCCTTCAAGATCAAGGGAATGTTCTACACTGTCTTCAAAGTTGTGTCTTAAAATCACTGCACCACAGTAAACAATTAACCTACAAAAAAAAGTAGTGGAGGACTATTGCCAAGTGGTGGAGGGGAACCTGAGTGAGAAGGAGGTGGAGGTAGTGCTAGACGCAGTAACGGAAGTAGAAATAGAGGAAGTGCTAAAAAGCATGAAGAAGATTAAGACTCCTGGGGGAGATGGTATTCCTGTGGAATTTTATCTTCAATTTTGGAATAAGATAAAAGATCAACTGTGTGAGGTAATTAAGTACTGCGTGACAAATAAGAATCTGTCAGAATCAATGAAAGACGGGATTATTACTTTGTTGTACAAGAAAGGTGACGCCCGAGAAGTGAAGAATTGGAGACCTATAACGTTACTAAACAGCGATTACAAGATCTTGGCTAAGCTATTGGCGAATAGAATGAGGAGTGTTATTCATAAAGTTATAGGGGACTGGCAGGTGTGTGCAGTCCCTGGAAGGAGGATAGCAGATAACCTGATCCTGTTAAGGGATTTGGTGCATTGTGCGCAGATGAATAATGTACTGTTTGCAGTTGCCGGATTCGACCTGGAAAAGGCATATGATCGGGTATTCCATACTTACCTGTTGGCGGTCTTAAAGAAGATGGGTTTTCCTGAAGAGTTTGAGTGTGGTGCAATGCCTTTATAGAGATATAAGTAGTAGAGTGTTAGTAAATGGAAATCTGAGGAAAGCTGTGAAGGTAAAATCTGGGGTAAGGCAAGGGTTTCCCTTGTCCCCTATAATTTTCATTTGCGTGATGGAGCCCTTAATGAGACATGTGATGTTGGAAAAAGTATTCAAAGGAATGTTCATACCTGGAGAGGATGGCAAGAACACTAAAGCCTTATGTTACATGGATGATTCAGCCTTTTTGTGTGGTTCAGCGAGAGATTTGAACAGGGCGGAGTTTCAGTTAAACATCTTTGGCAGTATGTCTGGTTTAAGGGTTAATTGGGATAAGAGTAATTTGTGTGTGCTAAGTGGAACATGCGATATGTCACAAGGAAGAGTGAAGAAGGTGGAGACGATTATTGTGCTGGGGATTCAGTTTGAACGAAATCTTGCAAGTCAAGCGAATACTGAGAAGGGAGTGGAGAGACTTACCTAGAAGTTGGAACTATGGAAGATGAGGAGGCTGTCCTTATCTTGTAAAACGCTGGTGGTGAAGGCTGTGATCATGCCTTTGTTGCTGTATTTTGGTGTAATCTTCCCACTGAGTAAGAGATGGACCCAGAGAGTGACCTAATTGTTGTTCAGCTTTTTCTGGGGGTCGAAAATGGAGAAGATAGCCAGAGAAGTGGTAATGAAGACCGAGCAGTTGGGTGGATATAACTTCCCGTATGTGGAGCGGTTCCTGGAGGTACAAAGATGGATGGTTCATTATAAAGTATTCTTGGGATGGAAGGAAAGTGGTAAGTCTAATGAGGTACTTGATTGGATGGCCTCTCTTGAAGTGGGGGTGGTGTAAGAAGGACTTTCAGAAGACCGATGGCTTTAGTATCACCAATATACTATTTAAGGTTGAAGCTATTTTATGAGAGGAATGGACTACAAGAATTGGGACCAGATGCTGTCAAGAAAGAAAGTTTGTGGAAGTGGTTGAGGAGGGGTGAGTTAGTCTCTAATGTAATGGGGTTGAGGACAAAACAGGCAGAGGAATGCTGGCGGAATTTAAGAACAAAAGGGATTACGAATAAACAAAAAGAGATTGGGTGGGTGACATTGCACAATTTTTTACCAACTTTAGAATTCCTGAAGTCCAGGGATTTGGTGAGGAGAGAGGAATTCCCCAGAGTAGGATGTGGTGTTAGGGAGAGTATCCGACACATCTTTTGGGAATGCGATTTTGTAAAGGAGGTTTGGAGGAGGATGGAAGGGTTTGTCTGGAGGGTGATGGGAATTGATAATACAACCTTTGAATCTGGTGTGTTTGGTTTGGGAGGTGGAGGAAGGGTGGAGAGGCGCAAAATGTGTGTGTTCTCTGCAATTTTGAAAGAAGTGATGTGGGAGGCAAGGAGTGCATTATATAAAAATAAACTTGTGTTGATTGAGAAAGATTGTGTGGATTAGTGTTTGGCAAAACTTTATGTGGTGTTGGAGGTGGAGAGGAAGAATATGGGGAAAGAAGAAGCTGATGTGATGTGGAATTTTAAGGGGTGGAGGGAAGGGGGTTTTACGTAAATTTTAAATGTATTAAATGCTTTAAATGTTTTTTCCCTTTGATACGTTAATGCCACAAATGATGTACGGAACACGGCTCAGTGTATCGTGCGAGTGCCAAGTTAAAGCTGACTTAAGGTGATTCAGTCTGAGTGGTAAAAAAAACAAAAAAACAATTAACCTACAAATATTTAAAATACGATATCCCTGCTGCTATACCAATATCTGTGATAAAAACCACAAAATGCCAATAATATATATTTCAACAGTAAGTGATAGATATCAAATATGAAACTAAGAAATAATGCTCAAAGACAAATCAAATTTGCTATAAGTGCTACAAAATGTATATAAAGTGCAGCAGTCCATAAACTTCACTTGAAATTACCAATAGTGTCAAGTCTATGAAGAAGTGATGCTCCATGCTCCACACTTCAATAGAGTGATCCCAATCCTATCACCTTCCACACTGGCACTCACCAGATTCTAAAGCCTCGTACACATGATCGGATTTTCGGCCGGGAATTGTGTGATGACAGACTGTTGGCCTAAAATCCAACCGTTTGTACGCTCCATCAGATAATTGTTGTCGGCTTTTCCGCACACAAATGTTGGATGGCGGCCTTATAAATTTTCCGCGGACAACATTCTGTTGTCAGATTTTCCGATCGTGTGTACACAAGTCCGTCAGACAAAAGTCCAAAGTACAAACACGCATGCTCGGAAGCAAGGACGAGCCAGAAGAAGTCAGTCATGTAAACTAGCGTTCATAATGGAGAATTAACATTTGTGACACGGCAAATTATGAAATCTCGAAATGCAGCGCACATTCTCGTCTTCTTTAATGGGATAATAATGAAGCTGCTTTGCTGGTGATACTGACGGAGTTCTGCCAAACGTATTTAAAACAGCTTTTTTTTTCTATTGATATCAAGAATGATATTTTATATATATATATATATATAGATATATACATATATATATGTATATATCTATCTATATATATATATATATATATATATATATATATATATATATATATATATATATATATATATATATTTTTTTTTGGTCAAGTTACCACAACACCATTATCCCGTAGTTTTTTAGATCAAAGATACAGCTACAGTATCTCACAAAAGTGAGTACACCCCTCATATTTTTGTAAATATTTTATTATATCTTTTCATGTGACAACACTGCAGAAATAACACTTTGCTACAATGTAAAGTAGTGAGTGTACAGCTTGTATAACAGTGTAAATTTTCTGTCCCCTCAGAATAACTCAACACGCAGCCATTATTTGTCTAAACCGCTGGCAACAAAAGGTGAGTACACCCCTAAGTGAAAATGTCCAAATTGGGCCCAAAGTGTCAAAATTTTGTGTGGCCACCATTATTTTCCAGCACTGCCTCAACCTTCTTGGGCATGGAGTTCACCAGAGCCTTACATTTTGCCACTGGAGTCCTCTTCCACTCCTCCATGACAACATCACAGAGCTGGTGGATGTTAAAGACCTTGTGCTCCTCCACCTTCTGTTTGAGAATGCCGCACAGATGTTCAATAGGATTTAGGTCTGGAGACATGCTTGGCCAGTCTATCACCTTTACCCTCAGCTTCTTTAGCAAGGCAGTGGTAGTCTTGGAGGTGTGTTTGGGGTCGTTATCATGTTGGAATACTGCCCTGCGGCCCATTCTCCAAAGGGAGGGGATCATGCTCTGCTTCAGTATGTTACAGTACATGTTGGCATTCATGGTTCCCTCATTGAACTGTAGCTCCCCAGTGCCGGCAGCCCTCATGCAGCCCCAGACCATGACACTCCCACCACCATGCTTGACTGTAGGCAAGACACACTTGTCTTTCTACTCCTCACCTGGTTGCCGACACACACGCTTGACATCATCTGAACCAAATAAGTTTATCTTGGTCTCATTAGACCACAGGACATTGTTCCAGTAATCCATATCCTTAGTCTGCTTGTCTTCTGCAGGATTTCTTGTGCATCATCTTTAGAAGAGGCATCCTTCTGGGATGACAGCCATGCTGATCAATTTGATGCAGTGTGCGGTGTATGGTCTGAGCACTGACAAGCTGACCCTCCAGCCCTTCAACCTCTGCAGCAATGCTGGCAACACTTATATGTTTTTTTCCCAAAGACAACCTTTGGATATGATGCTGAGCACGTGCACTCAACTTCTTTGGTTGACCATTAGACATGTGCACAACCAAAAAAATTCGTTTATTTTCGTTTTCGTTTCATTCGTTTATTATTTTTTTCGTTTTTCGGGTCATTCGTTATGATCACGATTCGTAAATTCGTTCATTCGTAAATTCGTAAATGCATTCATTCGTACATTCGTAATTCGAACATTCGTTCATTCGTACATTCGTTCATTCGTACATTCGTACATTTTTACATTTGTACATTCGTAAATTCATACATTCGTAATATCGTTTTGTAAATTAGAAAATTCGGAAATTTGTAAATTCGAAGTTTGAAAATCCAAAAACCCGAAAATTCAAAAATCTGAAATAGTAACTAACTATTAAATTATAAGTATTGTATTTTCCTTTCAAACTTGACTGTCAGTGAACGTAACAAATACAAATTTAACCAAAGTTACGAATTATCCAAAACGAATGCTGCATCTAAACAAATGGAACGGAACAAATTAATAATCAATAATAATAATAAAACGTTGTTATTATTATTGTTATTTATTATTATTAATTCATTACGTTCCATTCCGTTTTTTCGGATCATTCATAACTTCGGATAAATTTGTACGTGTTACGTTCACTAACAGCCAAATTTAAAAGGAAATTACAATACCTATAAATTAAAAGTTACTAGTAATTACTAATAGTTAAGTTATTATTAGTTAACTATTATTTCAGATTTCCGAATTTTCGAATTTACAAATTTACGAATTCACTAATTTACAAATGTACGAATGCACGAATGTACGAATGTACGAATGTAAATTGCGAATGTACGAATGTTCGAATGCCCGAATTTACGAATGTCCAATTTTATCGAATTTACGAATATTCGGAAAAAATTCGTTAAACGGGTTTTCGTTATTTCGGATATTCCCGAATTAACGAATTTGTCGAAATTCGTTAAAAAACGAATTCGGAACGAAACAAATTGCACATGCCTATTGACCATGGCGAGGCCTGTTCTGAGTGGAACCTGTCCTGTTAAACCTCTGTATGGTCTTGGCCAACATGCTGCAGCTCAGTTTCAGGGTCTTGGCAATCTTCTTATAGCCTGGGCCATCTTTATGTAGAGCAACAATTATTTTTTTCAGATCCCCAGAGAGTTCTTTGCCATGAGGTGCCATGTTGAACTTCCAGTGACCAGTATGAGAGAGTGAGAGCGATAACACCAAATTTAAGACACCTGCTCCCCATTCACACCTGAGACCTTGTAACACTAATGAGTCACATGACACCGGGGAGGGAAAATGGCTAATTGGGCCCAATTTGGACATTTTCACTTAGGGGTGTACTCACTTTTGTTGCCAGCAGTTTAGACATTAATGGCTGTGTGTTGAGTTATTTTGAGGGGACAGCAAATTTACACTGTTATACAAGCTGTACACTCACTACTTTACATTGTAGCAAAGTGTTATATCTTCAGTGTTGACACATGAAAAGATATAATAAAATATTTACAAAAATGTGAGGGGTGTACTCACTTGACCAATATATATATATATATATATATATATATATATATATATATATATATATATATATACACAAAAATGTTGGTGTCCCTTGTTAATTTTACATTGTATATAACTGCCTACTCCCAAACTGTCATTTGAAGTAAAACATATAGCCAAGTATTATTCTACACAATTGTTTTTTATTGTGCATTATTCAAAAACGTAACCACTTCAGCCCCGGAAGGATTTAGCCCCTTTCTGACCAGAGCACTTTTTACAATTTGGCACTGCGTTGCTTTAACTGCTAATTGCGCGGTCATGCAATGCTGTACTCAAACAATATTTGCGTCCTTTTCTTCCCACAAATAGAGCTTTCTTTTGATGGTATTTGATCACCTCTGCAGTTTTTATTTTTTGCACTATAAACGGAAAAAGACCAAAAATTTTGAGAAAAAATTATATTTTCTACTTTTTGTTATAAAAAAAATCCAATAAACTCAATTTTAGTCATACATTTAGGCCAAAATGTATTCGGCCACATGTCTTTGGTAAAAAAATGTCAATAAGCGTATATTTATTGGTTTGCGCAAAAGTTATAGTGTCTACAAACTAGGGTACATTTTCTGGAATTTACACAGCTTTTAGTTTATGACTGCCTATGCAGTGGCGGAAGTATAGGGGTCGCTGAGGTCGCCATGGCGACTGGGCCCCATGCTGCAGGGGGCCCTTGAGGTCCCCCCTGTTTATCTTGATAGGAGGAGCAGCTCGTTCTCCCCGATCGTCCGCCGAACTGTAATTGGCACTGTGCAGGGAGCTTGTCACACTGTTCTAAAGTGAAAGCACAGTGCGTGCTGTGCTCTTTGTCTCCCCCTACAGTGCAGTACCCGGCAGGAAGAGGTGAGGTAAAGCACTGCCGTTTTTTAAAAGGCTTTCTGTAGGTGTGTTGTGTGTGTTCTTATGTGTGTGTTCTTATGTGTGTTTATATGTGTGTTCATGTATGTGTATGTATGTGTTTATGTGTGTATTTATATATGTGTTTGTGTGTGTATATACAGTATATACAGTATATGTGTGTGTATATTATGTTTGTGTTTATCTATGTGTATGTGTGTGTGTATATACAGTATATGTGTGTGTATATTATGTGTGTGTTTATATATGTGTTTGTGTGTGTATATACAGTATATGTGTGTGTATATTATGTGTGTGTTTACCTATGTGTGTGTGTTTAGATGCAGTGATGGCCCATGCATTAAGGGCGCACGGGCGCCGCCCCCTCTCTCCAGCCACCCCTCTATCACCAATAGATAGATTCATGCATTGCATGAATCTATCTATGGCCACCGCTGCCACCCCCTATTCAGGCGCCCAGCCCCTTTTTGGGCGCAGGGAACCTGAATTACAGCGGCGGGGGGGGTGTTTTTGAAGCACCGGATTAGAGCCATAGGCTCTAATAGGCATCAAAAAAGGTGACCTCACAGGCCACTCAGCTGTGTTAGAAAAGCGAATGACTATTCGCTTTCCTAACACTAAACTGCCTCTCCACCAATCAGGTGCTCGGGTCTGTTACCCGTCACCTGATTGGCTGAAACGACAGGCGCCGCTATTGGACGCCTATCAGGAGGAGAGGACGGGAGATGTGGACAGCTGGAGTCGCATGGAGGACCCCACTCGTCGCAGTCACCCGCTGCCCCACCAAGACAGGGTAAGTGCCGATGAGCGGTCGGGGGTCACACTGGGGGCATTCAAGGGCACACTGGCAGCATTTGATGGGCACACTGGCTGCGTTTGATGGGCACACTGGCAGCGTTTGATGGGCACACTGGCAGCGTTTGATGGGCATAGTGGCAGCGTTTGGCACAGTGGCTGCGTTTGATGGAACACTGGCAGCATTTAATGGGCACACTGGCAGCGTTTGATGGCACAGTGGCAGCATTTGATGGGCACACTGGCAGCATTTAATGGGCACACTGGGCATAGTGGCAGCGTTTGGCACTGTGGCTGCAATTGATGGGCACAGTGGCAGCAATTGATGGCACAGTGGCTGCGTTTGATGGCACACTGGCAGCATTTAAGTGGCACAGTGGCAGCGTTTGATGGGCACAGTGGCAGCGTTTGATGGGCACAGTGGCTGCATTTGATGGGCACAGTGGCAGCATTTGGCACAGTGGCTGCATTTGATGGCACACTGGCAGCATTTAAGTGGCACAGTGGCTGCAATTGATGGCACAGTGGCTGCAATTGATGGGCACAGTGGCTGCATTTGATGATTTTTTTTCAAAAAATGTTTGCGCCCCCAAAAAAACTTTGAGCACCACCCGCCACTGTTTAGATGTATGTATGCACATTTTATGTATGCACGTTTAATCCTGACACCCTATGTGTGTACAATCAGGACTGATTTTTTTTTTCTTGCTCGTTCAAAGTACCAGCAACAAAATGCTGTTCCTCTGAAAAGTGATCCATGCTCAGATCACTTTTCAGAGGCATTTGACAGCCAGTAAAGAGGCAATATGTTGCCTCCTGACCACCTGTTTTAACCCCTTAAAGTGATTGTAAAGGTTTTTTTTTTAAATAACAAACATGTCATACCTTCATTGTGCAGTTAGTTTTGCACAGAGTGGCCCTGAACACCGACTTCTGGGGTCCCTCGGTGGCTCTCGCGGCTCCTCCTCTTATCAGACATCCCCCTAGGAAAAGCGCTGTCCAGGGGTCAGGGGGGCCCTTCATGATTTCTTGCATCAGGGCCATGAGGGTTTTAGTTATGCCACTGTGCCTATGTCATTTCTTGAGGTGCTAAAATGGCAGGGCAGTACAACCCCCCCCCCAAATGACCCCATTTTGGAAAGTAGACACCCCAAGGAAATTGCTGAGAGGCATGTTGAGCCCATTGAATATTCATTTTTTTTGTCCCAAGTGATTGAATAATGAGAAAAAAAAATGTACAAAAAGTTGTCACTTAATGATATATTGCTCACACAGGCCATGGGCATATGTGGAATTGCACCCCAAAATACATTTAGATGCTTCTCCTGAGTACGGGGATACCACATGTGTGGGACTTTTTGGGAGCCTAGCCGCGTACGGGGCCCCGAAAACCAATCACCGCCTTTAGGATTTCGAAGGGCGTAAATTTTTGATTTCACTCCTCACTACCTATCACAGTTTTGAAGCCCATAAAATGCCAAGATGGCACAACCCCCCCCCCCCCAAATGACCCCATTTTGGAAAGTAGACACCCCAAGCTATTTGCTTAGAGGCATGTTGAGTCCAAGGAATATTTTATATTTTGACACAAATTGCGGGAAAATTACAAACTTTTTTTTTTCTTTTTTTTGCACAAAGTTGTCACTAAATGATATATTGCTCAAACATGCCATGGGAATATGTGACATTATACCCCAAAATACATTCTGCTGCTTCTCCTGAGTATGGGGATACAACATGTGTGGGACTTTTTGGGAGCCTAGCCGCTGAGAGGCATGTTGAGTCCATGGAATATAGAAAATAAAAAAACGCGCTATAGATCTATAGATCCGATATAAAAGTCCAGCAATCACAAATCACAAGTAGATGACGTGATAATCTTAAAATTCAAGTCCTGTAGGTGAGTAATCAGGTGAACATATATGAAAGGTTGTGCGCTTACCAGAAGTAAGCCAAAATAAAGCGAGTGGCTTAAAACCCAGCCGAGGCCTCTAGAAATCGACCACAAATGGAATAGAGTCAAACTCCAACCGTGGGGGCAGATCCGTCAAGGATTATCCAAAAATGTATGAGAGAAAAAAAACATAGCATAATACTGATAGCACAACAAATGAAAAAAAGGGAAAGAAAGAAGGCAG
This sequence comes from Lithobates septentrionalis, assembly GCA_037952835.1. Taxonomy (NCBI): domain Eukaryota; kingdom Metazoa; phylum Chordata; class Amphibia; order Anura; family Ranidae; genus Lithobates; species Lithobates septentrionalis. The sequence goes on from JBBDGP010000585.1 coordinate 2,325,274, forward strand.
CACACCACCAAACAAAAAATCATATATAATCATAAACCACATCCAGTGCCTCAACACAAATCGGATAGGTAAGTGAGTGCCATGCAATCATGCATTGAGTGAAAAAATCACTAAATATGTGTAGGTAGAGCCTTACAAATAATCTGCTTACCAGATACTTCAAGGCTAGTAAACATATAACCATCACCAAGTGAACGATATGGAAAATAATCCCTCTGGGTGCAACAAGTGACTTATAGAATCTGCTTACCAGATATCTAATAAGAATAAGCAGGTTCAATGGGCTAAAATCCACACACCATAGGAAGTGATACAGGATATGGAGTTCCGCATACCAGGTGAAAGTTCTGCTTACCAGATGTCAGATATAGGCAGGCAGATTGACTCATACACAGAGCAAAGTCCCGGCAGGAAGAGCGTGGATATGTCCTGGTAATCCTGACTTGCGCTCGGCAGTGCGGAATCAAATAAAAGAAATGGCCAATAGTGTGATATTTTATAAAACCAGGGCTTTAATAAAAGAAATGCACTTACAATAGATGAAAGGATAACAAACGTTGCCGGCCGGCACAAATAGCAAAGCTCCCGTCCTCAACAGGGCGACGTGGTGACGTCAGCACGTCCCTCCCAGACGCGTTTCGTCATACGTCGACGTTCTCAATGGGGAACGGGCAGCGTGCTAAGCCACCACTATTTATGCTCACACCAAGCCTCGCTCCGAGTCTCATTATAGGAATCTCAGAGCGCCATCTTGGATGAGGGCATCAACTATATGTGTTCAGAAGGAGAGTAAGGGAAAGAGCCAAATAATGTAAGCTGAAACGCCCGACTCATATCCATACAATCCCGGAAGACATAACTAAATTCATATCAAATAGGAACATATACAGCAATACAGTTATGCATTTAACAGTATAAAGAGAGATTATTAATATTGCAATAGAACAGTCGTTGAACCCCCTAAAAACTAACGGCAAAAACACTGCTCCCATATCAATAAGGGCTAATCATAATGAAAGATAGGAGGTGGATACAAATAAAAGGACAGTAAGTATTTATACTGCATAGCCCACCTAAGTGTCCCCAAAAATGGCCACTGAGCTAAGGAAGTGAGCCACAAAAAAATCGATTAAAAAAATATTAAATAGAACCGAATCACATATTCAGTAGAGAGGGTGACCTCACAAAAAAATTATTAAATTAAAAATGTGCATATCACATAATCTATATAAAAAATGACATCAAAAAAATGACATCACAAAAAAATGACAACACAAAAAAATTTTTTGGTAAAACTAGAAACATGAATATTTTCTATATTCTGTTTTGGTGTGCCTCACTTATAAACCGCAGCTTTTACACACATATATATATTTTTTTCCATTAGCGCAGTTTTTATTTATTTTTAATTTGTATTCATTGGTTATTACTGCAGCTGTTTTGGTTTTTCTTTTTCTCGTTTTATTAATTTTCAATTAATTAATTAATTTTTTGTCATTTTACTATGGATATCTTTGACTTTAGGGCTCAAAGAATAGTTAACACCGAGGGTGTTTTTGAAGTTTACAAAGAGGATGAGAATGACTTGGGTGGGCTTTTCACAAGATTGAAAAATCTCATGATCTCCGAGACCCATACCCAATGGGATATAGCCTACCTTGGGACCTATATAAAAAACTCTATGGTCCCCAGAAGTTTAAGGTGGGAGGTCTCTCCCCAAAAGGGCGATTCAGAATTGGAGGAGTGGTTTAAATATTTTAACCAGGCGGGTTTATCACTCCTTCAATTTCTGATTGATAGGAAGTCTGCAAAACTGACTAAAATTGACACCGAGATTAAAATCTTAAAAGATAAACTCGTTGCCAATAAAGACAGTGATGAGTACAGAGAGAGATCACAGAGTCTGCATAAAGTCCTTGAAAAAGAGGAGAGGGACCAAAAACTCAAAAAAAAGAAAAAATACAACCGTGACTTAAATGATTACTGTAACAATGTAGTGTTTGACTGGCAGAAGAGATTGCTTGAAGACTCAGCTGGTCAGAACAACATTGAAATGGAGGTATAAATACCAGTTTATGGGGACAATTCAGGTGGCCCCCCCAAACAACCTCAGCCTTCTAAAAACACCAAAAAAGGTCCCTCCAACAAAATTCAAAAGAATTTGGGTCCTCAGAGGTACCAATCCCCTCAAAGACCAATGGGGCCCAATCAGTCTAAATACATTTCTCCCCAACACTCTTACAATTCAGGGCCCCCAGACCCAATTATCCACAAAGGGGTGGTGGGTCAAGATACATACCGCCACCTCCTTGGAGAGGAGGTCACTTAGTGAATGGAAGAGGGCGTGGCCACCCTGATTCTAATAGGGGTCGGGGTTATAATGCCAATTACCCAGATTGGTGGAGACCTGGTCAGAATTATGATCCTTTTCAGAAGCCCACTTACCACGACTCCTATAATGACAGTTGGGAACACAATTTCCCTACACAAAATAGGTTTTTTCCTATGAGGGACATGAATCCTTGTGATGATGGTTTCGACCCATTTGAAACTTATGGACGCCAACAGAATGTCCATGATCCTTCTATGTTATATCCCTCTCAGGATCTTGCTACGCCTAGTCATACCGTCCCTCCCTCCAGAGGACCAGGGACTTGGGGTTTTTCCAAGCCAGGTCAAGGTCTAAAAAGACCAGTAGAAAGAAGCGAGGAACCAGAGGGGGGAGGCGCCAGCGAGCAAAAAAAACCCAGGACCTAATAGGGCAGGGCATTTTTAACTTGAGTACCAAACAACTTACACCATCTGAAAAAATTGTTCTAGACAAAGGTCTCAAGTTTGCCCCTCCCAGGGGTCTAAATACATTCCAAACTTATATGGATGTCCACAAGTTTGTTCGCAAACTTAGCATCAAAAGATATATGATTGGCAATCCTATCACCAGGAATTCCCAATCCACTGACCAATTTGTACATTCAGGATTAGCGAATGCATCCCTCTTTAATCCCCCTGGAGTCCTTGCTCCCACACTTAGGGTATTTAGGGATGTTATTTTGAGGGACCTTGAAGAATTGGAAATAAAAAAAGCCAAGAATTCAAAGGCCCTACAAGAGGGTTTAGATTCTTTGTGCAAAAACAAGGATTTGATCATTCGCCCAGCGGATAAGGGGGGAGGGATAGTGGTACTCGATCGCGGAGACTATATGTCAGAAATGTCTAGGATTCTTGGCGACACGGACACCTACACTCCCCTCCCCTCTGATCCCAAGAATGGGTATCTAAAAGAATTACGTAAGATTGTCTCTAAAGGTTCCGCATTAGGGATTTTGACGGAGAAAGAGAGCCTATTTTTAATTCCCAAGGCCCCTAGAACTCCAATCTTATATTATTTACCCAAAGTTCATAAGAACCCTATCTGCCCCCCGGGACGCCCCATTGTGAGTGGCATTGATTCTATCACATCCCGGGTGGGCAGATATATTGATTTTTTCCTTCAACCCTTAGTTCAAAAAATGCCATCTTACATTAAAGACACCCGTCATGTGTTGAATCTCCTTTCCAATACTGAGATTAAGTCTGGCATGTGGATGGTTAGTGTCGACGTCTCTTCCCTATACACCATAATTCCCCATGATATGGGCTTAGATGCAGTTAGGGGAGCTTTAATTAGAGATTCGGGTCTCCCTACTAGTCAAATCTCTTTTGTCATGGAGCTACTTGTTTTTGCTGCTTCTCATAATTATTTTTGGTTTTCCAACCAGTTTTACCGCCAGAGTCGTGGTGTAGCTATGGGGGCTAAATATGCCCCCAGCTTGGCTAACCTTTTTATGGCCTTGTGGGAGGAGGATGTCATCTATGCCCACCGGAGTCCCCATCTTGTCTTGTGGGCTAGATATATAGATGACATCCTCCTCCTATGGGACGGTGATGGCCAGGAACTTCAGCTTTTCCTATCCTCCCTTAACACCAATAATCGTGGGATCCACCTCAATTTTGAGATGAGCCAAACCCAGATACACTTTTTGGATCTTACTTTGTCCATAGAGGGCGGGGTCTTATCTACATCCACTTTTTTTAAAGAGAGTGACCGCAATTCCTACATACCATTGGAAAGTTGCCATTACAAACCCTGGCTAAAATCAATACCCAAAAGCCAATATATGAGGGTACGTAGGAATTGCTCTGACCCTGACAAGTTTATTTCACAAAGCAATATTCTTACAGAGAGGTTCCTTGAAAAAGGATACACTAGTGATAGTCTGTTGCCTGTCCTAAAGGATGTGCAAGAAATGGACAGGGAGGTCCTCTTGAAAGACAGACCCAAGTCAAGTTGGTCTGGTCATAATTTAGGGGTACCCTTCATTACTACTTTCTCTCTCCAACATAAGGAAGTAAAACAACTGGTTTCTAGGCATTGGCATATAGTTACCAATGACAGACTTTTGAGGGAAGTTTTACCGCCTAAACCACAAATTATTTTTAGGGGGGCCCCTTCATTTAGGAATAGACTGGCCCCTAATACATTAGATCCACCATTGAACAGGAGCACCTTTTTCGATCAACTTACTGGGTTTTATAAATGCAATAAATGTCGAGTGTGTTCCTTCAATTCTTGCAGGAATAGGAGGACTCAGTCGTTTGTTTCCACCAGGACAGGCCACACTCACCCCATCACTCCATTTATCACCTGTTCTACTTTGGGGGTAGTCTACATGTTGCAATGCCCATGTGGCTTGCAATATGTGGGTCGGACCAAGCGGCCCCTCCAAGTAAGGCTCAACGAGCACATCACGAATATTCTCACAGGCTTTAAAAACCACTCTGTTTCTAAACACTACCGCTTGGTACACGATAGAGACCCCTCCAACACCCTCTTTTTAGGGATTGATCGTTACAAACCTCATTGGCGAGGGAGTTCCATGGTGCGGGAGATTTCCAAACTGGAAATGTCCTGGATCCATAGGATCAAAAGTTATACGCCCCATGGTTTGAACATAGACGTGGATGTTAACGCCTTTATAGACAATTCCTAATTTTTTGGTGCACCATGATTTTATCATGATCTCCATAATTAATGATATTATGAGTTCTGAGGTATTATCAGGCTATTCATGTTTCTAGTTTTACCAAAAAAATTTTTTGTGTTGTCATTTTTTTGATGTCATTTTTTATATAGATTATGTGATATGCACATTTTTAATTTAATAATTTTTTTGTGAGGTCACCCTCTCTACTGAATATGTGATTCGGTTCTATTTAATATTTTTTTAATCGATTTTTTTGTGGCTCACTTCCTTAGCTCAGTGGCCATTTTTGGGGACACTTAGGTGGGCTATGCAGTATAAATACTTACTGTCCTTTTATTTGTATTCGCCTCCTATCTTTCATTATGATTAGCCCTTATTGATATGGGAGCAGTGTTTTTGCCGTTAGTTTTTAGGGGGTTCAATGACTGTTCTATTGCAATATTAATAATCTCTCTTTATACTGTTAAATGCATAACTGTATTGCTGTATATGTTCCTATTTGATATGAATTTAGTTATGTCTTCCGGGATTGTATGGATATGAGTCGGGCGTTTCAGCTTACCGTATATACTCGAGTATAAGTCGAATTTTTCAGCACTTTTTTTGTGCTGAAAGTGCCCCCCTCGACTTATACTCGAGTTAAGCACTTTTCTGCAGCAAAAAATTTCATTTTCCGAACCGACTTTGGGGCCCCGTATCTCAGGGCCACTTGGTGCTAGGAACCCCAAATTTGGTTTGCAAACCCAGTGGAACTGGTACCACAACATATCCGAAGCTGAAGTTCCTAGCACTAAGTGGCCCCGAGATACGGGGCCCCAAAATCGGTTCGGAAAATGTCATTCTCTGCTGCAGAAAAGTGCTTGACATTTTCTGAACTGATTTTTGGGGCCCTGTATCTCGGGGCTACTTGGTGCTAGAAACCCCAACTTTGGAAATGTTTTGGTGCTAGATCCACTGGGTTTGCATACCAAATTTGAGGTTCCTAGCACTAAGTGGCCCCGAGATACGGGGCCCCAAATTTGGTCAACTGTGTCCATCTGCAGCAATGTCATTTCGGGACCCTTTGGGTTCAGAGACCCCAAATTTTGGCTGCAGCTAGGGTGCATCTAGGAACCCTTAACTACCAAGTTTGAAGTTCAGGGGACCTATGGCTGCAAATGGGCACAGTGAGGCAGCAAATGGGCATTGTTGACCCTCTTTTCCACTTACAGTAGCTGTGCATTTCTCACCCTCGTCTTATACTCGGGTCAAAGAGTTTTTCCCATTTTTTTGTGGTAAATTAGGGCCCCGACTTATACTCGGAACGACTTATACTCGAGTATATATGGTACATTATTTGGCTCTTTCCCTTACTCTCCTTCTGAACACATATAGTTGATGCCCTCATCCAAGATGGCGCTCTGAGATTCCTATAATGAGACTCGGAGCGAGGCTTGGTGTGAGCATAAATAGTGGTGGCTTAGCACGCTGCCCGTTCCCCATTGAGAACGTCAACGTATGACGAAACGCGTCTGGGAGGGACGTGCTGACGTCACCACGTCGCCCTGTTGAGGACGGGAGCTTTGCTATTTGTGCCGGCCGGCACGTTTGTTATCCTTTCATCTATTGTAAGTGCATTTCTTTTATTAAAGCCCTGGTTTTATACAATATCACACTATTGGCCATTTCTTTTATTTGATTCCGCACTGCCGAGCGCAAGTCAGGATTACCAGGACATATCCACGCTCTTCCTGCCGAGACTTTGCTCTGTGTATGAGTCAATCTGCCTGCCTATATCTGACATCTGGTAAGCAGAACTTTCACCTGGTATGCGGAACTCCATATCCTGTATCACTTCCTATGGTGTGTGGATTTTAGCCCATTGAACCTGCTTATTCTTATTAGATATCTGGTAAGCAGATTCTATAAGTCACTTGTTGCACCCAGAGGGATTCTTTTTCATATCGTTCACTTGGTGATGGTTATATGTTTACTAGCCTTGAAGTATCTGGTAAGCAGATTATTTGTAAGGCTCTACCTACACATATTTAGTGATTTTTTCACTCAATGCATGATTGCATGGCACTCACTTACCTATCCGATTTGTGTTGAGGCACTGGATGTGGTTTATGATTATATATGATTTTTTGTTTGGTGGTGTGCTGCCTTCTTTCTTTCCCTTTTTTTCATTTGTTGTGCTATCAGTATTATGCTATGTTTTTTTTCTCTCATACATTTTTGGATAATCCTTGACGGATCTGCCCCCACGGTTGGAGTTTGACTCTATTCCATTTGTGGTCGATTTCTAGAGGCCTCGGCTGGGTTTTAAGCCACTCGCTTTATTTTGGCTTACTTCTGGTAAGCGCACAACCTTTCATATATGTTCACCTGATTACTCACCTACAGGACTTGAATTTTAAGATTATCACGTCATCTACTTGTGATTTGTGATTGCTGGACTTTTATATAGGATCTATAGATCTATAGCGCGGTTTTTTATTTTCTATATTCTGTTTTGGTGTGCCTCACTTATAAACCTCAGCTTTTACATACATATATATATTTTTTTCCATTAGCGCAGTTTTTATTTATTTTTAATTTGAGTCCATGGAATATTTTATATTTTGCCACAAGTTGCAGGAAAATGACAAACTTTTTTTTTTTTGCACAAAGTTGTCACTAAATGATATATTGCTCACACAGGCCATGGGCATATGTGGAATTGTACCCCAAAATACATTCTGCTGATTCTCCTGAGTACGGAGATACCACATGACTTTTTGGGAGCCTAGCCGCGTACGAGGCCCCGAAAACCAAGCACCGCCTTCAGGATTTCTAAGGGCGTAAAGTTTTGATTTCACTCCTCACTAGCTATCACAGTTTTGAAGGCCATAAAATGCCCAGATGGCACAACCCCCCCCAAATGACCCCATTTTGGAAAGTAGACACCCCAAGCTATTTGCTGAGAGGCATGTTGAGTCCATGGAATATTTTATATTTTGACACAAGTTGCGGGAAAGTGACCAATTTTTTTTTTTTTGCACAAAGTTGTCACTAAATGATATATTGCTCAAATATGCCATGGGCATATGTGGAATTACACACCAAAATACATTCTGCTGCTTCTCCTGATTATGGGGATACCACATGTGTGGGACTTTTTGGGAGCCTAGCTTCATACGGGGCCCCGAAAACCAATCACCGCCTTCAGGATTTTTCACTCCTCACTACCTATCACAGTTTCGAAGGCCATAAAATGCCAAGATAGCACAAACCCCCCCAAATGACCCCATTTTGGAAAGTGGACACCCCACGCTATTTGCTGAGAGGCATGGTGAGTATTATGCAGCTCTCATTTGTTTCTGAAAATGAAGAAAGACAAGAAAAAAAATTTTTTTTTCTTTTTTCAATTTTCAAAACTTTGTGAAAAAAAGTGAGGTCTGCAAAATACTCACTATATCTCTCAGCAAATAGCTTGGGGTGTCTACTTTCCAAAATAGGGTCATTTTGTGGGGGGGTTTTGTGCCACCTGGGCATTCCATGGCCAAACTGTGATAGGCAGTGAAGAGTGAAATCAAAAATTTACGCCTTTAAAAAACCTGAAGGCGACGCTTGGTTTTTGGGGTCCTGTACGCGGCTAGGCTCCCAAAAAGTCTCACACATGTGGTATCCCTGTACTCAGGAGAAGCAACAGAATGTATTTTGGGGTGTAATTTCACATATTCCCATGGCATGTTTGAGCAATATATCATTTAGTGACAACTTTGTGCAAAAAGAAAAAAAAATTGTCTTTTTCCCGCAACTTGTGTCACAATATAAAATATTACATGGACTCGACATGCCTCTCAGCAAATAGCTTGGGGTGTCTACTTTACAAAATGGGGTCATTTGGGGGGGTTTGAACTGTCCAGACATTTTATGCACAACATTTAGAAGCTTATGTCACACATCACCCACTCTTCTAACCACTTGAAGACAAAGCCCTTTCTGACACTTTTTGTTTACATGAAAAAATTATTTTTTTTTGCAAGAAAATTACTTTGAACCCCCAAACATTATATATATTTTTTAAAGCAAATGCCCTACAGATGGTGGGTGTTTCATTTTTTTTTCACACAGTATTTGCGCAGCGATTTTTCAAACACATTTTTTTGGGAAAAAACACACTTTTTTAAATTTTAATGCACTAAAACACACTATATTACCCAAATGTTTGATGAAATAAAAAAGATGATCTTAGGTCGAGTACATGGACACCAAACATGTCATGCTTTAAAATTGCGCACAAACGTGCAGTGGCGACAAACTAAATACATTTTTAAAAGCCTTTACAGGTTACCACTTTAGATTTACAGAAGAGGTCTACTGCTAAAATTACTGCCCTCGATCTGACCTTCGCGGTGATACCTCACATGCATGGTGCAATTGCTGTTTACATTTGACGCCAGACCGACGCTTGCGTTCGCCTTTGCGTGAGAGCTTTTTTTTTTTTTTTCTTTTCTTTATTATTTTTTTGCTTTTTTATCTTATTTTTAAACTGTTCCTTTCTTTTTTTATTTTTTTAATAATTTTTATTGTTATCTCAGGGAATGTAAATATCCCCTATGATAGCAATAGGTAGTGACAGGTACTCTTTTTTGAAAAAATTGGGGTCTATTAGAACCTAGATCTCTCCTCTGCCCTCAAAGCATCTGACCACACCAAGATCGGTGTGATAAAATGCTTTCCCAATTTCCCAATGGCGCTGTTTACATCTGGCGAAATCTAAGTAATGAAATGCTCGTAGCTTCCGGTTTCTTAGGCCATAGAGATGATTGGAGCCATTCTGGTCTCTGATCAACTCTATGGTCAGCTGGCCGAATCACCAGCTGCATTTTCGGGTTCCCTGTTGGGACAGGAGAGCCAGAGAAAAACATGGAAGATGTTGGGGGGGAGGCATCCCCTCCCACTGCTTGTAAAAGCAGTCTAGAGGCTAATTAGCCGCTAGGATTGCTTTTACATGAAAGCCGACCGCTGGCTGAAAAGAATGATACCAAGATGATACCTAAACTTGCAGGCATCATTCTGGTATAACCACTCAAAGTCCACCTACATACTAGTAACTTGCTGGTCCTTGTTGGGCATATATTGTAAACTTTTTTTTCATTCAGCCTGTGGGCTGAACAAAAAAAAGATATTGATCGGTGGGTATGCCCACCTTTAGAATACATCCCTTCATCCACCCACTTCTAATGATGGGCATACATGCACCGTTTATATATGCCGAAGCATGGGGGCATCCTCCCGCAAAAGGTAGGAGCAAATCGCTCCTCCACCCATTGCTGCCCCCACGCTTCGGCATATATGCTGAAGTATGTAACTGTGGTGGTGAAATCACCTCCGACAGCACTGGAGTCACGGCTTTATGTATCGTGGGAGCGAACGCTGTTGCTGTCAAGATAAATAAATCCGCACTGCAACTGAATGGCGTACCTGCTAAGCAAATGATGGTTAACAATAAGACAAAGTAACATTACAGTATAACAGTTATGCCCCGTACACACGGTCGGATTTTCCGATGGAAAATATCCGATCGGAGCGTGTTGTCGGCGACCGTGTGTGGGCTCCATCGGACATTTTCCATCGGATTTTCCGACACACAAAGTTTGAGAGTAGGCTATAAAATTTTCCGACAACAAAATCCGATCGCGTCAATTCCGACTGTGTGTGGCCTGTTCCGACGCACAAATTGCCAAGCATGCTCAGAAGAAATTCTGAGACGGAACAGCTCGGTCGGATAAAATTAGCGTTCGGAATGGATACAGCACTTTCGTCACGCTGCAATGTCAAAAATAGTTTAATACAGCGCACTCTCTTCTTCTTTATAATGTGAGAAGAATTAAGTAGTTTTGCTGCTCATATTCACACAGACTTCTCACAAACTTCTTTCTTTATTATTTATCGGGATTCCCTCAATATATTTAGATTTGTCACATCTGACCATATTTGTTTTGGTTTGTTTTATAACCTTTTTGGTTTTATTCCAGGCTGGTTTTGTATTTTTTGGGTTTTTTTTTTTTTTTTTAAGGCTGTGTTTTTATTGTTGTTTTTGTTGTGTTTTACTATATAATATTTTTGTGTGTGTTTTGTGTGTCAAATTACCACAACACCATTGATATCTTGTATTATTTAATCTGTAGAAGATTGTTTGGTGTTGGTGTCCCTTGTTAATTTCACATTGTATTTTGAAATGTACCTGAATCCTCACAAACAAACTTTTTTGAAGGAAAACACACATAGGCGAGTATAATTGAACAAAAAAATCCTTTATTAAGGGCTCACTACTAAACAAAGAGGGAGGCAACACTGGAGAAACAGCTGAAATGGGTGAAGCCTTTGGCCCCCAGGGCACACATCAACTATTTTCAAGAAAAATTGGTGGCCTGAGGAGTCCATATATAAGGGAGTGCAGTCTGGTCCAGAAGTCCCAGAGATCCGGAAAGCAGCAGATGACATCTGTGTCCCCAGGCTGTGGTCATACAAGAAACTGCAGCTTTTGTCAGACCAGACTGAAGCCAGGGCCATCACTCTCTGGTCTTCCTTCCATGCTTCCTTCCACGCCGTGGGTGTGGTGGTGGAGTTGTGGCAGCAGGAGGAGGAGGAGGAGGATGGTCCAACTCAATCACGTCGGTCTTGGGTGTTATTTCGCCACTCACCCCCTTAGTTAGGACTTTATAAATAAGTTGCTCACACATGAGGCGTTGACCCTCCTGCATGCACTTCAGTTTGGTGGCAGCCATGCAGGCAAAGGCCTCTTCAGGAGTGGGTAAGGCTCTGAGGGACGCAGAAGCCTCCTGAATGAGCCTGAGCGCAGAATCCTGCATGTGAGTCGCCTTCCTCGCTCTTTTGTATGGAAAGCGGAGGGGGGGAACCTGCGATTCTGTCAGGCTGCGACTGGTCCCAGGCTTCTCCTGGCTGACACTTAGCCCCACCTCCTCCTGGCGGCCACTAACCCCCACCTCCTCCTGGCTGCCACATTCCAGAGCCTCCTCCTGGCTGAGGTCTTCCTGTGTATGAAAAAGGGACATAGTTTTAGTTTTTTAGTCATCAATCACACACAATTTTCACCTCCTGACTGTTGCAAATTGAATGTTAACAAATATAACAGGCTATCATTCTGAGCCCAGCATTTTTCATTCTTGTCCCAATTTTTTGTGCCCACTACTGTCTATTGATAAGTAAAACACTTTTTGCAATCAGCAATTAGTGATCAATAATAACATCTAGTAAACATCATTTATTTATTGACCAGAAATCTGTAGAAGAATGCTATACCTGACTCAAGCTGGGATCCTCCACTTCCTGACTGGAAGGCCCAGGTTGGACATCGGAAGCCTCAGCTGGGGTGGAAGGAAGAGTGGAAGGAAGAGTGGAGATGGATTCCCTGACTTCAGTGTGGTCCCGACAGGAATCACAGTCTCTCATAGTACCACAGCCTGGGGACATAAACATCATCTGCTGCAGCTCCGGATCTCTGGGAATCTGTGACCTTCTTGCGCTCCCTAAGATAAGTGCTCCTCAGGCCACCAATTTTGTTTTTTAAATAGGGGATGGTTGCTGTGGGGACCACCAGCGTCACCAACTCCAGCAGTTTCTCCAGCGCTGCCTCCCTCTTTTGTTTATTATTATAGTGAGGATGTCTCACCTGCCACAGACAGGGCAGCTCCCTGTACTTGTCTATGAACAGGGGGAGGTAATTGTGGTCGTTGAAGCCATCCATTTTCTCTGCAAGAAACAACACAAGACAAACCCTAATGTCAGGCAAAACTCTCCTAATCTTGTTACAATATAGGCCTCAATTTAGAAGCGGTATAGGCCCAAGTTTAGATCTTACCTTCGTTTTCACGATCGGCGCCTCCGATACTCCTTCCTCCGCTCACAGATCGTACGTACTACGCACGCGTGTTACGCTTTATAGACACTGCGCCATGCATGTAACTCCGCCCGCCCCTTACGTTCTTTCTAGTCTATTCCCCGCCCCTTTTCGTTCAGCGCAGTGGGGGAAGAGCACATGGCGGAGACACAGCAGGTGCGTGCTAATTATAGCAACGAGGAGGAGGGGGAGGAAAGCCCGGATCCGGAAATGTCTGGATCAAGAAGGAGAAGATTTAAGGCCTCAAATATGTCCTTTGGGGAGATGTTGGAGATGGTTGATATCCTGAAGAAGGCCGACTATGATGGAAAGTGTCAGGGGATGTTATACACAACATCCAATGCAGGTGATCAGATCGCTGGGCTGCACCAAGGAATCAGGGACAAACGAGTAAATAAAGAAAGTATGTTTATTATAATGATAACGATACACGTGAAAACAAGACAGCAAACCAAAAACAAGAAAATGGAGAAAACACAGCAAACCCCCAAACCCACCTAACTATCTATCTAACTAATATAATACACAAGCAAGGAAACCAACATGCAAAATATAAGGCATGGGCCAAAGCGACAAGGGAACAGAAACCAGGAATAATGAAGCAGACCAAGGAGCAGGTAACAGGGAACAGGAAACAGGGTTCAAGGTCAGGATACACAAACGGGGTTCAGGAACAAACAGGAACAGGCTGGAACAAGAGCAGGTACTGGCAGGGACAAGGGCTAGCAGAGAAATACTGAAGCACTGGAGGTTAGTTCAGGGCGGGTTTATATAGTCCAGCAAAACCATGACAGGTGTGCTTGATGGCAAGTCTGCAGACCAGGCAGGGAGACCCCCGCTGGTGGCCACTGGAATTACACCCTTTTGGTGCTGAATGTAATAGTGCCACCAGCAGGAGAAACCGGAGATGACACCGTTCCTGACAGTTCCCCCTCCTAAAGGAGTGGCCTCCGGACACTCCATTCAGCCCTGGGTACGACAGTCCGAGTGGGTGCAGAAACACCTTAAAATGTTTCCCTACAGAGTCTGCGGACTTCTTCGCCCTTCCAAGGTCAGAGTCTTTTAGTTCACTGGGGGACGTGCCATCAGAGTCTGAAAATAGGACACGTACCCCACCACCCGGGTCAGGAAGTTTGGATCTGGAGATGAAAATTAGCAGGGTAACGGGAAAGAAACCATCGGAGGCAGACCACACAGGAGCATTACATTCAAGCCAGGCGACAGACAGGATTGACCCAGCGGCAAGATGGCCATCAGTCAGGAACAGTTTTAGCAGGCACCAGGTCATCAGGCTGAGCAGAAAGCAGAGGTACATCACGCTGGGCAGTGGCACATCCGCATTGAGCTGGACAGCAGGCAAAAGAACATCAAGCTGGGCAGCAGGCAAAAGCACATCGAGCTGGGCAGCAGGCAAAAGCACATAGAGCTGGGCAGCAGGCAAAAGCACATCGAGCTGGGCAGCAGGCAAAAGCACATCGAGCTGGGCAGCAGGCAAAAGCACATCGAGCTGGGCAGCAGGCAAAAGCACATCGAGCTGGGCAGCAGGCATGGGCACCTCAAGCTGGGCAGCGGGCTCATCAAGCTGGAGAGCAGGCACTGGTACTTCCGGCTGGAACACTGGCACCTCCGACTGGAACACTGGCACCGAGACATCAGGCTGGAGGGCTGGCACAGAGACATCAGGCTGGAGGGTTGGCACCGAGACATCAGACCAGGCGGCAGGTACTGGAACTTCAGACCGGGCAGCCGGTACTGGAACTTTAGACTGGGCAGCAAGCACAGACACTGGCACATCAGGCAGAACAGCAGGTGCTGGAACAACAGGCAGGACAGCAGGTGCATCGGACTGGATAGTCGGTACTGGAACTTCAGACTGGGCCGTGGGCACAGGCGCTGGCACGTCAGGCAGAACAGCAGGTACTGGCACAACAGGCAGAGCAGCAGGTACATCGGACTGGATAGCAGGTACTGGAACTTCAAACCGGGCAGCTGGTACTGGAACTGCAGACTGGACAGTGGGCACAGGTGCTGGCACATCAGGCAGAACAGCAGGTACATCAGACTGGATAGCAGATACTGGAACTGCAAACCGGGCAGCTGGTACTGGAACTTCAGACTGGGCCGTGGGCACAGGCGCTGGCACGTCAGGCAGAACAGCAGGTACTGGCACAACAGGCAGAGCAGCAGGTACATCGGACTGGATAGCAGGTACTGGAACTTCAAACCGGGCAGCTGGTACTGGAACTGCAGACTGGACAGTGGGCACAGGTGCTGGCACATCAGGCAGAACAGCAGGTACATCAGACTGGATAGCAGATACTGGAACTGCAAACCGGGCAGCTGGTACTGGAACTTCAGACTGGGCCGTGGGCACAGGCGCTGGCACATCAGGCAGAACAGCAGGTACTGGCACAACAGGCAGAACAGCAGGTACATCGGACTGGATAGCAGGTACTGGAACTTCAAACCGGGCAGCTGGTACTGGAACTGCAGACTGGACAGTGGGCACAGGTGCTGGCACATCAGGCAGAACAGCAGGTACATCGGACTGGATAGCAGGTACTGGAACTGCAAACCGGGCAGCTGGTACTGGAACTTCAGACTGGACAATGGGCACAGGTGCTGGCACATCAGGCAGAACAGCAGGTACTGGCACAATAGGCAGAACAGCAGGTACATCGGACTGGATAGCAGGTACTGGAACTTCAAACCGGGCAGCTGGTACTGGAACTGCAGACTGGACAGTGGGCACAGGTGCTGGCACATCAGGCAGAACAGCAGGTACATCGGACTGGATAGCAGGTACTGGAACTGCAAACCGGGCAGCTGGTACTGGAACTTCAGACTGGACAATGGGCACAGGTGCTGGCACATCAGGCAGAACAGCAGGTACTGGCACAACAGTCTGAACAGCAGGTGCATCGGACTGGATAGCAGGTACTGGAACTTCAAACCGGGCAGCTGGTACTGGAACTTCAGATTGGACAGTGGGCACAGGTGCTGGCACATCAGGCAGAACAGCAGGTACTGGCACAACAGGCTGAACAGCAGGTACATCGGACTGGATAGCAGGTACTGGAACTCCAAACCAGGCAGCTGGTACTGGAACTTCAGACTGGACAGTGGGCACAGGTGCTGGCACACCAGGCAGAACAGCAGGTACTGGCACAACAGTCTGAACAGCAGGTGCATCGGACTGGATAGCAGGTACTGGAACTTCAAACCGGGCAGCTGGTACTGGAACTTCAGATTGGACAGTGGGCACAGGTGCTGGCACATCAGGCAGAACAGCAGGTACTGGCACAACAGGCTGAACAGCAGGTACATCGGACTGGATAGCAGGTACTGTAACTCCAAACCGGGCAGCTGGTACTGGAACTTCAGACTGGACAGTGGGCACAGGTGCTGGCACATCAGGCTGGAACAGATCAGCTGGTGGGGAGACAGGATTGGATACTGGCATGATGGTATGGGTTGGAAAAAACTTCCGCTTCTTTTTGCTTTTAGCCACTAGGGATCTATAAGTGGGTACAGGGCTGTAGGTAGGGAATGCAGCTGGTAGAAGCGAAGAGTGAAAGGATGGCAAGACAGAGGGAGTAGGTTTTGAAGGGAGATTTAGTGGAGCTGATGGAGGCAGTTGAGAAGCAGCAGGGGAGTTAAAGGCAGGGTAGGTGCAACAGGAGGAAACAGGGTACTGGTATTTCATTGGTAGAGAAGTATATTTGGAGCTAACAGAAGCTGAATGCAACAGACTTGACCAGGCCTGTATTAATGATTGCACTGCATCAGGTTTGCACTTGGCTTGTCTGACCAGAGACTGCACTGATTCAATGCATTTTGCAAGCACCTGCTGGGGACAAGCTGAATATTGTTCAAAAAAGAATGCTGAGTCATCCTCCAACAGCCAAACTAAAGATTCTACCTGAGCTGCACTAAAAGGGGGTGTATAGTCATCACCTCCCTCAGCGACATCAGACAGGACCAACTCAGTACAGATCCAAATTAATGGTTGCACATCTTCAAACAAAAAACTGCCTTGCTCAATAAAAACATGAGCTAGGCGGATGCCTTCTAACAACTGTTCCCTAGTGTATGCAGCCAATGTCTGATAACAAAGGTCTCTGTCATCAGTTGCCAGGAGCGATAAATACAAAATACTTTCAAAATCCATATTTCAACAATAGCTGGGACTCAGGCCCCAATTCCCAGGTGCAACCGATCTGATTGTATGGCTTCAGTATTCTGTCAGGGGATGTTATACACAACATCCAATGCAGGTGATCAGATCGCTGGGCTGCACCAAGGAATCAGGGACAAACGAGTAAATAAAGAAAGTATGTTTATTATAATGATAACGATACACGTGAAAACAAGACAGCAAACCAAAAACAAGAAAATGGAGAAAACACAGCAAACCCCCAAACCCACCTAACTATCTATCTAACTAATATAATACACAAGCAAGGAAACCAACATGCAAAATATAAGGCATGGGCCAAAGCGACAAGGGAACAGAAACCAGGAATAATGAAGCAGACCAAGGAGCAGGTAACAGGGAACAGGAAACAGGGTTCAAGGTCAGGATACACAAACGGGGTTCAGGAACAAACAGGAACAGGCTGGAACAAGAGCAGGTACTGGCAGGGACAAGGGCTAGCAGAGAAATACTGAAGCACTGGAGGTTAGTTCAGGGCGGGTTTATATAGTCCAGCAAAACCATGACAGGTGTGCTTGATGGCAAGTCTGCAGACCAGGCAGGGAGACCCCCGCTGGTGGCCACTGGAATTACACCCTTTTGGTGCTGAATGTAATAGTGCCACCAGCAGGAGAAACCGGAGATGACACCGTTCCTGACAGAAAGTATGGACCTTACCCCAACCCCAATGTGAGAAAGGCCAAGATCATGGCGAAAGTGGTCAGGAATCTGTACCGGAATTTCGGGGTATGACGATCGAAAGATCAGCTCAGGAAACGGTGGTCGGACCTGACATTAAGAGAACACGAACAGTACAGAAAGATCCGGAGAATGCTGCAAAAAAGTAAGTAATTGTCCAGTGTTCCTATTCTTTTTGTGTTTATTACGTTCGTGCTGCTCCATGTGCTTTTAGGAACTGTTGTACAGTTTAAAATGGCAACTTTCATGTTCATGGGCACATTATTCGTTCGTATCAAACATTTTTCTTTCGAACTATAAAACACCATTGTTTTTGCCATCTGCATTTGACCACATTTTTTAGGGGCTACTTGTATGAAACTAATTTGGTTGTGTAGATGTGTTTGTTACTAGAATGAAATGCAAACTAGATTCTGTGTAAGGAGAGGACACTCAGCAGCAGTTTTCACATCTGGACACTGGAGCACTAGTGTGGGACACAAGAACACCCTTTTTATTAGGGGGCCCACACATGTGCTCCAGTGTATACTATAGGGGGGTCTTCATCTGTGAAGCTTGTACAAGACAGGTAAGTATTCGTGCTTGACAAAGGACAATAAAAATTCTACATCTTGGAATTCTGCCAAAATAGACAATTGTACCCCACTTCCAAGCAATGTTTAATATTTATAGTTCTGCCATCAAATATCTGTGTGCTAAGTATACCTTTTTTGTTTCACATAGGGGAGAAAAGATTCCAAGGACACCCCTCATCCAAAGAGACCAGAGACCCCCCACCTCTGGAAGAAGGGTAAATACCCCCAACACAAGAAGAGCAGGAGGAGGAAGAAGACGTGGTGGAACTAGTCACCACAACAGGTGAGTGTCTGCGACCACAGGCTCAGGTAAGAGATGGATGCCGGCATATTTATAATACATGTTTTTTTTTTTCATTTCTCTCTTTTTAGGTGATCGTGATGTTGTGGTTCAAGATCCTTTCACCTTGGAAAGTGCCCAGATCCTGATTGGGGAGATCATGGGGTGTAATGTTGCCTTGGAAAACATCACGAAAAACATCAATTATGTTATTAAAAAAAATAAGAACATCATTGATGTTTTGGGGAGAGTTTAAAACCCCTCCAAAGCCCTTTATTTTATGGTGTGCTACAATTGTAATTTTTTTTTTCGCGAATTGTAGAAAAGCCAAATTTTGAGGATGCACACAGTGTGTCAACATGTGCTATCTGCCATCACGGGAGATCATTGGACGCGTTTTGGGGGTTCAACCCCTTCCTCAATAATAAAGTAGCTGTGAGGAAGTGGTTGAACCCCCAAAACATGTCCCTTGATCCCCCGTGATGGCAGCTAGCACATGTTGACATTCATAAATTGGTGTGCATCTTCAAAATTTGGCTTTTCTAGGGGTGACTTCACCCCATCTGAACGCAATATCAAACTCAGTCTGTAAATACTCATGTCTGATATTGCCTTCAAGTTCTACCAAATGTGAACTTTGTAAGTTCAAGATTTGTGTCTTTCTTGTTGGTTTGAAACATGCCTGTTTTATCTTAAATGGACATTTCTACTTTTTCTAATGGCACCCCAAAAATTGTTATACAACAAACATGTTGGTTTGTTTTAAAAACCTTTTCTAAATGCACATGTGATTGTGCTGGTATTAAAAAGATTGTTAATCAAGAATGTGTGGATAATTGTCTCACTACAACACTTTTGTGGTGCTCCAATTGCTGCTTTATGTGACAATGGGGGTTATTTAATAAGGGCCAATCCACTTTGCACAACAAGTGCAGTTTCAGTGCAGTTTCAAGTGCACTTGTAGTGCAAAGTGTCTTTGCCTTTAGTGAATAACACCCAACAGTGCTTTGTAAGGTTACACAATCACGCCATTTTCAGGACTCACCACATTTCTGTCAGGGTCAGCTAAAACAAACACAAGCAGTAAATGTCAACAAAGATTTGCTTAATTGTTTTTTTTTATTTGATAAAGGTTTCACACATTGTCTGGCATATTGATGGCCCCCCTACCCGCAAAGAACTCAAGGTATCTTAGCCGTACATCACGGGCACTGAGGGAGGGCAAGCCAGGACGGCCACTTGCAAGCGCCGTCAGCGTTGTTTCATTTATAATTCCGGCCTCAGGCCCAACTGAGCCAGCATAGTTGGCAGAATGTTGACGTAAAAAGTTATGTAGAACACAGCACGCCAGGATAATATGATTCAGTTTATACTCCGCCATATGTATGGGTGTCAGAAATAGGCAGAACCGGCTGGCCATGATTCCAAATGTGTTCTCCACCACTCTTCTGGCTCTGGCCAGCTGGTAGTTAAAAACCCTCTGGTCCGGGGTGAGGGTCCTCATCGGGAATGGCCGTATAAGATGGTCCCCCAGCGCAAATGCTTCATCCGCAACGAAGACGAATGGGAGTCCTTCCACAATCTCTTCCGGAGGTGGCAAGTCCAAGCTGCCATTCTGGCGATGCCTGTAAAACTCCGTCTGGGCGATGACTCCACCATCGGGCATCCGGCCATTCTTCCCCACGTCCACATACAGGAACTCGTAATTAGCCGACACCACCGCCAACATCACAATACTATTGAACCCCTTATAATTATAATAGTACGACCCCGAGTTGGGTGGTGGAATGATGTGGACGTGTTTCCCATCAATTGCCCCTCCGCAGTTAGGAAAGTCCCACCGCTGGGCAAAGTGGGAGGCCACAGTCTGCCATTCCTGTGGCGTGGAAGGAAACTGTTGAGGAAAACAAAAAAATTTGTCTTTTGCACATAAACATGGAAAGCAGATACACAAACCTTCTTCGCCAAAATCAAGATAACATTTATTAATGGGACTTTTTAAAGACCAAGGTATAAGGTACACCTATCACATCCCCCCCCCCCCCCCCCATGGGCCATTTCTAACATTATAGGGGGGGGTGAGCTCTTGGACAGGTAACCCTCTCCACTTCATTGAGAGATGAATGCCTAAATAATGGGTATTACTTGGAACAGCCCCTCCTTAGTTACACTATTGGCAGCCCACTGGACAGGTAAGAAGTGTCATAATACAAAGATATAAATACACACTGTACACATTTGAGCACATTTGGACATTCTGCTATTACCTATCTAGATAATAATAGTGTACAAAAACTTTAAACAGTACCATTGGAAAGTATTCAGGCAGGCCCTTGCACTACATGCTTTGGGGAATTCATCCATACATCTGACCACAAATGAGATGGGTATAGTGTGTATGGGTTTGGCAAAGTCAACAGATAGATGATTGAGGATAGATAGAGAATTGGTATCAGCTGACTTAGCAGTTGGGGGGAGAGAGGGTTCCAAATGATTTGGGGACACCCAAAAAAAACCTCTTTTAGGGGGTGTTTGGGGTAAAGCACTACTATGGAGCTGACAAAATACATTAAGTGACTACATGAGGTGAATATAGGGCCAGGAGAGCATGCTGGGGAGGTAAGTGAAGGCAAATATGTATGAAGGACAAAAAAATAATTACATAAAAATCCAGCATGAATGAGGACAAAGGGGACATTCACAGCATATTACAATCATGGTAATTAGGGAATGAGGAAAGAAATACAAAATATTAGCAAACATTATATACAATAAAATGTGATAATAAAGGAAAAAAATCTTACCTTAATATACTCCTTCTGCAGGACCTGGATGATGGCCGAACAGGTCTCTGGGATAATGATCCCCAGAGCCTGGGGGGGAGATGCCTGTCGAGAACTTCAAGTCCTGTAGGCTTCTCCCATCGCCAAGTACCACAGGGTGGCGACCAGCCTCTGCTCCGGAGTGATGGCTTGCCTCATGCAGGTATCCTGCCTGCTGATATAGGGGGTCAGCAAAGCCAACAAACAGTGAAATACGAGGTCCGTCATCCGGAGAAAGTTCCTGAAATCATCAGGATTATTCTCACGGAGCAAAGGCATATGACAGAACTGGTCACGCTGAAGCAACCAATTCTTGGTCCATGAACTCCTCCCCGCCCTGTTCATGGACTGGGCTTGTGTCAAGGTCAGGACCCCAACACCAAGCCCCCGCACAGCAAGAACTCTACGAGGAGTACGTATACGCAACATGGCTAGAAAACAGTCGGCTGCTCAGAACGAAGTAACAGAACGCACTAAAGAACAGCAAGTCTTGTGAAGAGCGACCTGAAAAACAGTAACGAACGAACAAGAACACAATGAGTCACGCGTAGCTTGCTGCACGCACTGAAGAGCAGATACAAACCCACAATCACAAACTGAACAGCAGAAAACGATCTGAAAACCACGAGTCTGAAAAAGCGCGAATCGTCTCTCACCAAACTTTTACTAACACGAGATTAGCAAAAGGAGCCCAAAGGGTGCCGCGCTTGGTTCTGAACTGGCCTTTTCTAGTCTCGTCGTACGTGGTGTACGTCACTACGTTCTTAGCAAGCGGAAATTCCAACAACTTTGTGCAACCGTGTGTACGCAAAACAAGTTTGAGCCAACATCCGTCGGAAAAAATCCATGGATTTTGTTGTCGGAATGTCCGATCAATGTCCGATCGTGTGTACGGGGCATTACAGTCCTTTCTGAGGTAGCATCCCTTGAGAGTGAAGGAGCGGTGAGAATGTGATGTGGGTGGACTTGAGGGGGAGCAAAGGGAGGAGGCTTTACAGGCCATGGATATGTGTTCATTGAATGTGACTTAGAAGTTGACTCAACTGTACATACTATTGTGGGTATATTACACTCCCAATAGACTTCAATTGATGAATCTGCAAACAGAGTCTACACGGTGTAAGCGTGATCACAATGACCTAATTCACCTTTTGTGGAGGTGCCCAAAACTACACTCCTACTGGGCGGGGGTGGTGCATAAAGTCAAGTCAGTGTTTAAAGTGCCCCTTACCCTGAACCCAAAAGCTTGCCTATTGAGTATATTGGAAGAATATGGTTGGGAAATATATACCAGAGAGGCCAGGGCTGGCCCAAGACATTGTGCTGCCTGGGTCCAAAAATGAAATGCTGCCCCCCCCCCCTCCCCATGCACGTGCCTGTGTCTTCCTCCTCCGTGCAAGTGCCCAGGTCCGGCCCCGGTGCTGTCCCAGAACATACACCAGTTGGTGAGGTTAACAAGCAGCCCGCCGGTCCCGGCCTCCATCATCACCAGCGGCTACTCGACAGCCTATAAACTTTTGCACCCGAAACTATCTTTTCCATGCGGAGTGAGCTGAGGAGCCTGCTCAGCTACTTACGCTTGCCTGCCATTGGCTGAGCCAGGGAGGGGATGGAGGACATGCACAGCCTGAGGAAAGCAGTGCGGCCTTTGTATGGGGAATCAGAGTGGCTCAAGCTCAATGCTGGATAATGTTTTATATCTTTATGAGGAATGAAGGTAGTGCACATGTATCATAGCAGTTTGAATCTTACGATCTGTGACAGAATTGAAGTTGCCTGACGATGTTATTGCATTGATATGGTCAATGTGATCTGACTTCATTTGTGGATATATCTTCACTGTGTTTTACACTGTATTGTAATGTTGGCAATATGTGATGCTAAATCTTTAAAAAATAATATTTTTTTGGATTGAAAAAAATAAAATAAAAATAGTTCATTTGGACCAAGTTGGCCCAAATTAATTATCCGTTCTTACTAATTCACACTAGTAGTTGAGCTACATTTTTACTGTCCCCAATGACTCCCCCCAACAGCAACCATGGGTGTACAGATGTCAAGGGCACAATGATTTGCGGAAGTATAGCCCCTGTTGCTTTCAGCAGGCATAGCGATCACCGAGCACGACACATTCAAGTGAATAGGGCTGCTCTGCAAGCTCCCCACAACTGTGTGTAATGCACGTGGGTGTGGTGATCCACTGTAGGGTTCAAGGGGTCAAAGCAGGCTTTGAGGAGGCTATACAATGCCTGCTCACTGCATGTCAAATGCTCTCTGAAAAGTGACCTGAAAGTGGATCTTTCTTCAGAGATCAGAGCACATGCAAATTACCCTTCAGGTTACTCAAGCAGATGCAGGTGCTGCTGCTTGAATAAAATAGCTGGCAGGGCAGGTTAGCAGTATAATAATCAAAAAGAGTGCATAAAACCCCTGACCATAAAAATAAAAATGAAAGCAAACAATAAAGTGATACAAGTAATATCAGCATCATTTATGTCCCCTGAGGATGTCCCTTATATAGATGAAATGCGTAGGGTGGGGCTACGGCCTATGGTGTCATCATACCCACTGGTGTACCGTAGCGTGGTGTCTGTGACCTTTTGTTACCCTGAGATGCTTAAAGCAGAGTTCCACCCAAAAGTGGAACTTCCGCTCATTTGTTTCCTCCCCTCTCTGGTGCCACAATTGGCACCTTTCAGGGGAGGGGGGAGGGGAGACAGGATACCTGTCTTTCACAGGTATCCTGTTCCCACTTCCGGGAGCCACATTAGCGGATATTGACGTTGCAGCTTGCCGGGCCAGTAGGAAAGAGGCTACACTGCCAGGTTCCCTTACTCGCAATGGCGGCAGCAGCACCCGACAGCTGATGGAAACAACATCGCTGAACTCCAGAACAGGTAAGTGTCCTATTGTCAAAAGCCAGCAGCTGCAGTATGTTTTTAGTTATTCATTTTTGCAGCGTGGGTGGAACACCACTTTAATTGCGCTTTCTTGACAGCCAGCAGAGAACTGGGTAGGTGTGGACGTTGTTACCATTCCCTGGTGTGATTCGTATTTGGTGTATCCTGAGCTAGTGATCTCTTATAATCTGGAGATCCTGGTTATGAGGGAATTCATATATCTACAGTGCCTTGAAAAAGTATTTATACCGCTTGAAATTTTCCACATTTTGTCATGTTACAACCAAAAACATAAATGTATTTTATTGGGATTTTATGTGATAGACCAACACAAAGTGGTACATAATTGTGAGGTGGAAGGAAAATGAAAAATGGTTTTCAATTTTTTTTTACAAATAGATATGTGAAAAGTGTGGCGTGCATTTGTATTCAGCCCCCCTTAGTCAATACTTTGTAGAACTACTTTTTGCTGCAATTACAGCTGCAAGTCTTTTTGGGGATGTCTCTACCAGCTTTGCACATCTAGAAAGTGAAATTTTTGCTCATTCTTCTTTGCAAAATAGTTCAAGCTCTGTCAGATTGGATGGGGAGCATCTGTGAACAGCAATTTTTAAGTCTTGCCACAGATTCTCCATTGGATTCAAGTCTGGACTGGGCCAGTCTAACATGAATATGCTTTGATCTAAACCATTCCATTGTAGCTCTGGCTGTATGTTTAGGGCCATTGCCCTGCTGGAAGGTGAACCGCCGCCCCAGTCTTAAGTCTTTCTCAGACTCTAAAGCCTCGTACACATGATCAGATTTTCCGACGAGAATTGTGTGATGACAGGCTGTTGGCGGAAAATCCGACCGTTTGTATGCTCTATTGGACAATTGTCGGATTTTCCACCGACAAATGTTGGATGGCAGGCTTTAAAATTTTCCACAGACAAATGTCTTTTGTCGGATTTTCCGAACATGTGTACACAAGTCTACACTCGGATACGCATACTCGGAAGCAAGGACGAGCCAGAAGCGGTCAGTCTTGTAAACTAGCCTTCGTAATGGAGAATTAACATTAGTTGCTTTGCTGGTGATACTGATGGAGTTATTGCAAACAAAGGCTTTTTTTTCTAGTGATATCAAGAATAATATTATTATGCTTGTTATTTTTTTTGTTTCTGCAAGTTACAACAAAACACCATTATCCCATAGTTTTTAAGATCAAAGATACAACTATGTTGGTGTCCCTTGTTAATTTAACATTGTATTTTTTAAAATGTAACTGCCTACTCCCAAACTGTCATTTGAAGTAAAACACATAGCCAAGTATTATTCTCCACAATATTTTTATTGTGCATTAAAAAAAGAAAACAAATAAAATTGGACATGCTATCTGCCAATAGAACTTAACCAAAAAGTGCATGCCATGCATTCAAAAATATAGAAAAAATATACCAAATCAAATCATTATTCAACCAAAAAATAAAATAAAAGCCTCACGCATGTGTCCTGCTTCTTAATATAGGGGGTCAACAATGCCAAGAGTTGGTGAAAGCAGGGGTCCGTCATCCGGAGATAATTCTGAAAATCATCTGGATTATTCTCCTGGAGCTCCCGCAGCAAAGGCAAAGGACATAATTGGTCACGATTAATAAAGCAACCAATTTTTGGTCCAAGAAATCCACCTCCTCCTCCTGTTCCTGGACTGGACTTGGGTCAAAGCAATAACTCCAAGGCCAATAATAAATAACACGTTTTCTCCTCTGATTCCGCAACATGGCTGGTTGACGAACCGCCGTTCAGAAATGAACGGAAAAGCAAGAAATGAAAAGCATGAAAAGCATGAAATGCAAAGCATGAAATGAAAAGCATGAACTGAAAAGCACGAAATGAAAAGCATGAAATGAAAAGCGTGAATCAACACTCACCAAACTCCTACTAACACAAAATTAGCAGAAGGAGCCCAAAGGGTGGCGCTAAAGAGCTGAAAAACCACGTAGTACGTCACTATGTTCGTGTTTGTTGCCCGACAATTGTGTGCCATTTGTATGCAAGACAAGTTTGGGGCCAACACCCTTCGGACAGGTTTTGTCTGTGGAAAATCCAATCGTATGTACGAGGCTTAACAGGTTTTCTTCTAAGATTGCCCTGTATTTGGCTCCATCCATCTTCCCATCAACTCTGACCAGCTTCCCTGTCCCTGCTGAAAAAAGCATCCCTACAACATAATGCTGCCACCACCATGTTTCACGGTGGGGATGGTGTGTTCAGGGTGATGTGCAGTGTTGGCTTTCCTCTACACATAGCATTTTGCTTTTAGGCCAAAAAGTTCAATTTTGGTCTAATCTGACCAGAGCACCTTCTTCCACATATTTGCTGTGTCCCCCACATGGCTTCTCGCAAACTGCAAACAGGACTTCTTATGGCTTTCTTTCAACAATGACTTTCTTCTTGACACTCTTCCATAAAGGCCAGATTTGTGGAGTGCACAACTAATAGTTGTCCTGTGGACAGATTCTCACACCTGAGCTGTGGATCTCTGCAGGTCCTCCAGAGTTACCATGGGCCTCTTGGCTGCTTCTCTGATTAATGCTCTCCTTGCCCGGCCTGTCAGTTTAGGTGGTCGGACGTGTCTTGGTAGGTTTGCAGTTGTGCCATACTCTTTCCATTTTCGAATTATGGATTGAACAGTGCTCTATGAGATGTTCAAAGCTTGAGCTATTTTTATAACCTAACCCTGCTTTAAACTTCTCCACAACTTTATCCCTGACCTGTCTGGTGTTTCCCTTGGCCTTTATGATGCTGTTTGTTCACTAAGGTTCTCTAACAAACCTCTGAGTGCTTCACAGAACAGCTGTTTTTATACTGAGATGAAATTACACACAAGTGGACTCTATTTATTAATTAGGTGCCTTCTGAAGGCAATTGGTTCCACTGGATTTTAGTTAGGGGTATCAGAGTAAAGGGGGCTGAATACAAATGCATCTCACAAGTTTCAGATATTTATTTGTAAAACATTTTGAAAACCATTTATCATTTTCCTTCCACTTCACAATTATTTGCCACTTTGTGTTGTATTTGCCACACTTTTCAGATATTTATTTGTGCCACTTTGTGTTGGTCTATCACATAAAATATGAATAAAATACATTTACGTTTTTGGTTGTAACATGAAAAAATGTGGAAAATTTCAAGGGGTATGAATACTTTTTCAAAGCACTGCATGTCTGAGGTCGTTGAGACTAAAACTGTAGCATTTCATTGTCACACAAGATTCTACACTGGCCCCCTAGTGGAGCCCTATATATCCATTTGGGAGTGTATTTTAATTTCTATTATATCATTGTTTGATTTATATTAAATATGTCTTATTTTTTCCATTTTATTGTGGGTTTCATTTATTGATGCTGATATTATTTGTATCATTTTATTGTTTGTTTTAATTTTGATTTTATGGTCAGAAGTTTTGCGCACATTTTGTGTTTATTATTTTGTTTTTTTTCTTGAATCTAGAACATAGTGTGCAGCATTACCTTCTAGCACTCAGTGTATAATTATTTGGGTGGTTTATTAGTGCAGGTTAACAGCGTGGTTTGAGGAATTTTTCTCTTGTATGGCTTATGAGATGAACCTAGTTGTGTATGGCTAGCTTACATGCCCAAGAGGATGTAATTGTAACATACAGTGGTGAACACTAGGAGGCAATAAAAGCCTTTTCTTTTGAAATACATCCAAATGTATCCTATTTACAGTACTTTGGCTCCTGTGTCTAGTTGGAATTTGATGTGCTTTGCATTTTTTTCCAACTGTAATTGCTATGAAAATGTTATCAAGCTAAGGCTGGCCTTACATGGATTGTGCTTTTTTTTTTAACAGTCAGCTAGCTGATCAGAAAAAAAAATTATACTGATATTTGAGGTGGATGAAGGAATCCTGCCTGCTGTGCTATTATATTCTGATAGCAGGGGCTTACCCGCCCTGAGAACACGTTGATCAGCGCTGCAGTGCTGATCAAAGCAAAATTTAGCATCATGTCCATTTGAGCGCATTTGGTCCTCAGCGCTTGCTCCTGAACAGGAACAGCCATAAATGATTCAAAATTTGGACGGTCCTCTCTGAACCAGACACATTTTGATCCATCTATGGTCAGCTTTACACTTACAAGGGTATGATCATTTATTTTTTTGGGATGGGATGGGATGGCATGGAATAGGATGGGATGGGGGGGGGGGGGTAATCATTTCAGCTTATAAGTTTGTTTTTTTAATCAAAAAGGTGTTTATTGTACAAAAGCAAGAGGGCACATGCAAAACAGAAATGTATACAGGCCGGCCATAGAAATAGCCTTGGTAGTTGTACAAATACAGGGAATACTTATTCAAGCTCAACACCATAACTGATATAAGTGCATAGTACAACTTCCATCTTGCCTTTTGCAGTAGCTTCAAAAAGGAGAAAAAAACACCAAAAAAACAATTTATTTGAAAAAAAACCCAAAAAAACAAATATAAACCAGTTCAAGTTGACAATGTCATCATACCATTTCTCATGGTACATATCCCAACACCCGTAAACCCCTTACCACTAAGGACAAAGTCTACTAGTCTACTACGTCACTCCCCAATGTGTGTCAACCAGAACATGCATTTCACTTTTTTACATTCCTCGCCTTTGGATTATCAACATTGTAGCAGCCTGTGAAGGACCAGTTGTGGAAGAGCTACTTCTGGGGCGCCCAACCAACACCGCCATATTTTCTCGAACTTCTGTGATGATTTTCTATGGGAATATGTATTTTTTTTCCCGTATAAGAATGTCATTAACTGCCTGGATCCACTGTTTGCTCGTCGGAATCCGGGCAGACAGCCAATATCTCACTATTAGCTTCCTTGCCAAATAGAGTAATCTAATAAGAGCAATGTATGTATGAGGGGAATACAAGTCCTCATCTAGAGCTCCAAACAAGCACACCAGTGGATCCATGGGCAGCTGAACCTGAAAGATAGAATTGATTATTGCGACCACTTTGTTCCAATATCTCACAAGTTTGGGACACTTCCACAACATGTGCAGGAGGTCACCTGACACTTAGGACATATGGGTGTGTAGCGCCCTGCTCCTGTTGATCAGGGGCTTATATGTAAATTTAGTGGGTTATCTGTTCTATACATGGTACAGATTTAATCTATGGCTAAATTAGCTTCTGTTCCAGCATTGGCTGTGTTGTGTGCAGTTTCATGCTGTCGCCTGTAGGTGTCGTTGTCACCACAGGCCAGTGTTGAAAAGCAACAGGCTGAAGTGCATTGAGTGCTCTTCTTTCTCAGAGGCAACTCGGCAGAGGTGGTCCACTGCTGTGAATTCTGGGAGAGAGTACTTAAGGGGAGACGCCATTTTTGGTTCTCTTTTACCTGCTGGCCCTCCTGGCCTAAAGGTATGCGACGGCTTCCTTTCAGTCTCGGGGCCATGCTGGCCCGAGGCTGCGTTACTATAAGAGGGCCCAGAGGTCATCTGGGGACCGCTGGTTTAGAGGTGGTCCTGTGCTGTCTGTCCTGCGGGAAGAAGCCAAGCAATTGAGAAAATCCAGGACTCATCTTGGAGAGGACCGTGCAGAAGGCTGGTCTCAAGAGGGGCCTGGTGATTCAATTGGAGGATGCATCCTAATCTAACTTACCGCACAGTACTGCCGGGTCAGCTTAAAGGTTCTGGTACTGTGTCGCTGTTCATCTAAAAAACATTACGTCCTGTGGCAGAGGACTGTTCATTGAATACTACATCCTGTGGCAGAGGATCGTATAGCGATTTTGTTCCTTTAAAGTCTGTGGCAAAGACTTTTTGTTTGTGCTCCATTCCGGCTGCTAGGTCAGTGAGAGAGACCTATCCGGGTGGGTAAAGATCTTTGGACTGAAGGTATAATTGTTTCTAAGATCTACAATCCCTCAATGATCTGACAAAGGTATTTGAATTTTCCTGCAACTCCATTTCTACCTTTTCACAGTTCTTTCATTAAAGCATTGAAAAAAATACTAAAGTGACTGGTGCGTACATTGGTGGATACAAAGCTCAACATGGACTCTAGGTTCTTGATGTGGTGAAACTACAGGTAAGGGGTGACGGCAACAACCCAAATTATTTCAGCAGCTCCTTCGGGGGTTCGTGCTACAGGTGTGTCTCTACTTCCCCAATGGTGTAGTTGTACCGGAGTCCTATACACTCTATGTAATATAAACAATTGTGACAGTTTTTGTGCCACTGACACCAGGGGTCCAGCATTCAATATTTTTTCCCATTGCTTCCCGTCAATGGGACCAATATCCCTTTCCCATTTCTCCTTGCGGGGCAGAATATCAGGTGCCTGTATATGAGCCAACAGTTGCATATAGGTTTTGGAGATGACACCTTTTTTTCAGTTTCATCAAATATAGACTCCAAGAAGGTTGAGTCTACCAGGTGCAGGGACGAGCAATTGCTCTGAGATTGACTGCATGGCTCAGCCGAATATACTGATGGTGGAAATCGCCTAACAGTGGGAACTCCTCTCTCAGTTTTGCGTAAGATTTCAGGCCCATCTCATCAAAAATTTGGGACAAATATTTAACCCCTGTCGCCTCCCACCATGTGTGACCACTGAGTTTAGCTAGCTCGGTGTAGAACCTGTTCCGCCAGATTGGCGTGCTAGGTAGGAAGCCATTTATTCCTAATCTTCGTTTGATACTACTCCAAAGTTTTTTAAAAAGGCAGACTGTAGGGCATAGTGAAGGGGCCGCAGGAAAACCCATCTCCCCATGAGATAGTGCAGAGTATGTCGTATTAGGGCTTACGAGTAAAGATTTAGAGGGATCCGATGCATTAGGCTGATTCCATCCTGTGAATATTGTATCTGTGCAGCATAGAAATATATCTGAGCGTGAGGACCAAGCATTCCTTCTTGATCTTTAGGGTCCTGTGGGGTGGTAAGTTTTATCCTGGCTACCTTATTTTTCCAGATTAAAGATCTAAATTGAGAGTCAATACGTCGGAACCAGTACTTTGGTATCCACACCAGGGCATTGTGCAAGATACATAACAGTTGCGAGGCCCAGATCATCTTAGTCAAGTTAGCTCTCCCAGTGACTGACAGCGGTAATTTACACCAGGCAGCACACTTAATTTAAAGCCTCTACTACAGAAATTTAAAACTAAGGGATATATAGTCCGTAGAGTCTTTTGTCACTACAATTCCTAAGTATTTAAAAGGACTCTACCACCTGTATCCGGGCCACACTGTCTGGAAACGCCGAGGGGAGATCATCCAGCGGGAGGAGCACTGATTTGTGCCAATTAATGGCAAAACCAGAAAACTCTCCAAACAATTAGATGATTCGCTTAGCAGCAATCAGGGAACCATCCGTATCCCCTAGGTACAGTAAGGCATCGTCAGCATATAACGAAAGTTTATCTTCTCTATGGTTCCGTCTAAAGCCCACAATATCTAGTGATTCTCTGATCCTAGCAGCCAAGGGTTCCAACGCGAGGGCAAAGAACAGGGGTGACAATGGGCACCCCTGTCTAGTGCCCCGGAACAATGGAAAGGTCTCCGATAACATGTCGTTTATTCTAATCCTCGCTGTTGGTGCTGCATATAAGATTTTAATCCAGGATATAAACCCCTCCCCTAGGCCGAATTCAGTCAGCACTGCCCACAGATAGTTCCACGCAACGCTGTCAAATGCCTTGGCAGCGTCAAGGGAA
This sequence comes from Lithobates septentrionalis, assembly GCA_037952835.1. Taxonomy (NCBI): domain Eukaryota; kingdom Metazoa; phylum Chordata; class Amphibia; order Anura; family Ranidae; genus Lithobates; species Lithobates septentrionalis. The sequence goes on from JBBDGP010000585.1 coordinate 2,357,370, forward strand.
AAAAAATCGCTTTATTTCCTGAGTTCTCTATTGGGAGCTGAACATTCAGGAAAAGCCTTCGGATATTCAGTGCCGTGGACCGTGCTGGGATAAATCCCGACTGGTCTACATGGACCAGTCTAGAAATAACCATAGCCAGTCTAGTTGCCAATACTCGTGCCAAAATCTTGACATCTGAATTTAGCAACGATATGGGCCTGTAGGAGTCTGGCTGTAGAGGGTCCTTACCCTGCTTAGGAAGCACCACTACCACAGCTTCCCCCATGGAGTCCGGAAGGTGACCAGTCTTAAAAAAGTCGTTCAATACATCTAACAGACCTGGTAGTAGGGTTTCACCATACTGTGTGTATGTTTTTATCGGCAGTCCGTCAGTGCCAAGGGCCTTACTATTCGCCATTTGTGACACAGCTAGTGAGAGTTCCTCCAGTTTAAGTGGAGCATTCAGCATTTCAACTTCCTGTATTGTAGCCTTTGGCATGTGGCATTGGTCTAGGAAGTGGGAAAGTGCCTCCTCTGTAGGATTCACCTTAGAGGTATACACATCTCTAAAGAATTCTGTGAACACCAATGCGATTTGGGCCTGCTCACCGACTGTGCCTCCAAGTGGGGTCTGAATGGCTTCTATATGCGTAGTGCCCTGTTGTGCTTTTGCTATCACTGCCAGGAGTTGACCCGTATTTTCCCCCTCATTGAAGTAATTTTTTTAATAAAGAATCTCTTATTTTCAGCTGCATTTAAAGAGACCTGTTGATAAAGGGCTTGGGCCTCCAACCATCTACGCTCTGTGTCATCAGTGGAATCCTGTACATATCGTGCTTCTGCTTCTCTAGCTTCTTGCATGACAGTGTTTTCCCAGTCCTTAGTTTTAGTTTTGATTTTAGAGGATCTGCCTAACGATAAGTCCCCTCATGTGAGCCTTCAAGGCATCCCACACCACCGTGGGCTCGGCCGTATCCTTGTTAATATGCAAAAACTTAGTGATCGCCTGAGGAATGGGATCAGGTGCTGGGAATAACGCAAACCAAAAAGGGGTTAACCTTTCAGAGTTTGTTCTGCTTCTGCTGAGAAAAATTAATTCCTATGATAAGGGGTGAGTGGTCTGATATATTCCTAGGGGCATAAGTTACAGAATATATTCTATCCTGCGCCACAACATTTCCCAGGCACAAGTCAATGCGTGACAAACAGCGATATGAAGCTCAGTAACATGAAAAGCTATGCACCCCTGGATTTCTTTCCCTCCATACATCACGCAGCCCCAGTTCACAGATCAGTTTGGCAAAGGGAGTTGGGCCACCCAGACCCACCCCCACCTCTGGAATGAGACGAGAATCTATGTAGTTTTGTGTTGAGCACATTGTTAAAGTCTCCCATTACCCATAGAGGTATGTTAGAGTGTGGGGCCATAAACTGGGCCAATTTAATCAAGCTATCAGGGGTGAATTGTGGAGAGGCATATACATTAGCAATGATGCAGGGAACACCTGCCACCTTACAAAGTAAAAAAATATACCGTCCTTGGTCATCAATTGGGGATTGCAATAATGTAAAAGGCATCGTATTAGCTATTAAGATGCTAACTCCCTAGAATAGGTAGTATGAGTGGAGTGAAACTGGGTTTGACAGCTGCCGCGTTTAAGGGCGGACAGCGTATTAAATTGCAAATGAGTTTCTTGCAGGCATACCATTGCCGCAGCATACTTTTTCAGGGTGGAAAATAGGGCCACTCGTTTCACTCCATCACCCAGCCCTCTCACATTCCATGAGAGAAGAATATTAAGTGCAGTAGTCATAGGACACAGGTATAACATCGATGAACACAATATAGAATACTATTGGCCGTTTTACCATTGCGGTGTTACTCCAAGTAATAGGAATCACCTCTATAGTCAGAAAATGACTCCTAGGACTCCAATTTCTAAAAGCTACTATAGCAAGCAGTGTTAGCCAGTCCATCACACTTGCACAGACCACACACACAGGCATCTCTTTATAAGGCAGTTGTTAAGTAAACAAATAGACGGCAGAACAGTTCGCTCCCTGCAACAGGCAGGGGTTAGAAAAAACTGAAAGCAAATCAAACAATAAAAAAAGGAAAAAAATACTTGAAAAATGACTTATGGTCAAGTCGAAGGAACTTGCATTTTTGTGCTCCTCAGCAGGACGCTGCATAGCGTTGTCTTATAGAGTCTCATCAGACCGCCTTTACAGAAGAAGTACAAACAGTCTGTAAGCATGGAGGTGGCACGATCGAAGCCCCTGTCTGAGTATCCCTGATCAGACAGAAAAGAGACATCAACATTTAGACTGCAGGGGAGAGTGCTCTCTGCAGAGAGTGTTCCACTCTGTCTAGCCAGGCAGAGGCAGTGGCAGGATTTTCGAAAAAGTGAGTCTTATCTTTACCTGCCACACGAAGTTTAGCCGGGTAAAGCATGGCATAAGTAACAGCATATTTTCTGAGGCGCTTTTTCACCTCAGTGAATTTAGCCCGTCTGCGTTGCACATCCGCAGAAAAATCCGGATAAAAGGATATTCTGGCATTATCAATTTTCATGAGGTCACCCTTGGTTCTGACATGGTGCAGTATTGCATCTCTGTCCCTAAAGTTGAGCAGTTTGAAGAGGAATGGACGCGGGGATTCACCAGGTCTGGGCGGTTTTGCTGGGACTCTGTGAGCCCTTTCCACTGCAAACATTTTGGAGAATGATTGTTCCCCAAAGGTGGTAGTCAGCCAGTGTTCTATGAAAGCCACAGGGTTCTTCTCTTTTGCTCACTCTGGGATCCCCACTGCTCTCACGTTGTTTCGCTTGAGTCTATTCTCCATGTCCTCTAAGTGAGCAATGTGGCCAGAGGAGTGAGACTGCAGGTGATGTATTTCCCTCAGCAATGGCACCACTTCATCCTCCACATTGCTCAGTCTCCCCTCCAATGCAGTGGTATGGTCACGTAGCTTCTGCATATCATGCCTGACTAGATTATTCTCCAGTTTAACCCCTTTAAATTTCAGTGGTCAGGGCAGTAATAGCTGTATTACAAGAAGTGACTGCAGACAGAATATCCCTCAGTGTGGGTTCAGTGGCAGGCTCTGCTGGGCTAGCTGTGCTCATGGCTGCAGGGAGGGGGGCCCGTGTGCTCACTGTGTCCCACAGTTGTATCTGCGTGATCCTCCTGCCAGCCTGCCCCTGGGACCTCCATATCCTCCTGCTCATCCAGATCCAAAAGTAAGGAGTCATTCTTGGGAGAATTGTCCTTGGCTCCCGGCTTGGTGAAAAGCCTAATGGCTGCTTTCTTCGCCGAGCATGTGAAGCGGGCGCCATCTTGCTCCGCATGTTCCACCGCTGATAAGGAGTCTTTTCTCCGCCGGGACATCACTGTACAGGCTCCCCAGATATCAGAGTGTAGAGCGGGCTGTCGGGACCTCGTGCAGCCGTCAGACAGTCTTTGAAGCAGTTTCAGGAGTGTAGTATCAGGATGGTTGGTAGGATGTTCGGCGGAGCTAGAGCTCTGTGCGTTCTACTCCATTAGCTGCAAGCCACGCCCCGAGCTGATAAGTTTGTTGAATCAACAGTAGATGCTGCACAAATATCCTGCACATTTTGAGAGCAATACACCTTAGCGATGACTCTTTATATATTTGTGACACCTTTCAGCATCTGCAAACAGTTTGGGTGTTTTCCTTTCTCTCACTGTGGATGTTGGGTGGATCTTTCCATTGACAAAAAAAAGGTTTGGTTTGACATACACTTTTAAGGTTGGTCATAAAGGAGTAATTTTTTTCTGTCTTACCAGCAGGTAAAATGAAAAAAAAAAAATTACTTGATTCCCCCATCTACACATTCGAGGTGGATGGGGGAATCCTCCCCGCTGCGCTTTTGTATTCTGACAGTGGGAGACTTCCCCACTGTCAGAGTACACTGATCAGTGCTGCTGGCTATAGCACTGATGGAGAAGCAAAAATCAGACAGGCGGTTGTATAAAAGTCAATTCACTGGTCCCTGCTAAACCTGCCACATTTCAATCCATGTACAGTATGTCTGGCTTAATTACTATGTCACAAGACACAAATACACCTCAAGCCAGCATAATTAAAAAAAAAAAAAAAAAAAAAAAAAAAAAATAGACTCTTTCATTACTTAGAAGGGTTAGCGGGGTAGTTAGAGGGGTTTTTAAACTAGGCGACGGGGGGAGGGCCCAGAGGTAGAGATAGTCAGCATGGAACATATTCCAGTAGTATTGTGAGCATTGGTAGATTGACTAAAGCACATAAACCCAAGGTAAGCATAGTAACAAGTCCTAGTTGCAATCTCGGAACACCCAATAAGAGGATAGTATGCGACTGGTCTAAACTACGTGGCAGGTTCACCAATGCCAGAAGCCTGGCGGACAAGATAGGTAAACTAGAGATACTGTTGTAGGAGGAGGATTTTGATTTTGTGGGAATTTCAGAGACCTGGTTCAACAGCTCTCATGATTGGCTGGCAACCATTCACGAGTATAACCTTTATCGCAGGGATAGAGGGGGTAAAAAAGGGGGAGGGGTATGCCTATATATCAAGAATAATGTACAAGTGAATGTGAGAGATAGCATCACTAAGGGAGCTAGGGAGGAGGTGGAATCCTTATGGGTAGAGCTCCAGAAGGATGAAGCCAAGGGGAAAATAATACTGGGCGTATGCTATAGGCTCCTTAACCTGAAGGAGGAGGGGGAGACGGATCTCCTACCACAAGTTGGATTAGCAGCAAGGTAGATAGTGTTATCATAATGGGGGATTTTAATTATCCAGACATAGACTGGGCGGAGGGAACCACGCATTCGTCTAAGGCTCGCCAGTTCCTAAATGTCTTGCAGGACAATTTCATGGTTCAGATGGTAGACGCACCAACTAGAAATAAAGCGTTACTGGATCTACTGATTACCAAGAATACACACCTGATCACGGATGTGGAAATACGGGGCAATTTAGGAAACAGCGATCACAGGTCAACTGGCTTCAGTAAAAATCACACAAATAGGAAACATAAGGGGAATACAAAGACACTGAATTTCAAAAGAGCCAACTTCCCTAAACTACGAACCTTGCTAGAAGGCATGAATTTTGATAAAATCTTAGGAACGAAGAACACGGAGGAGAGATGGGTTTGCTTTAAGAGCATATTAAATAAGGGCATTAGCCAATGCATCCCATTGGGTAAAAAATTTAAAGAGCGAACAAAAGTCCTGGATGGCTTATTTCCAATGTAAAAATATATATAAAAGCAAAGGAGGCCTTCAAAAAAATACAAGGTTGAGGAATCATAAGCGCTGCGTAAACTGTCTGCACTATATAAATCCTGTATAATAATAATAATAATAATATTAATAATCATCAGCATTCAAACTTTATAAAGAATGCAACACGAAATGTAAGGGTGCAATTAGGGCAGCTAAGATAGAACACGAAAGACACATAGCAGGGGAGAGAGCAAAAAAAAAAAATCCCAAGAAATTCTTTAAGTATGTAAACAGTAAAAAAGGGAGGACAGACCATATTGGCCCCATAAAGAATGAGGAAGGACATCTGTTTACAAAGGATGGGGAGATGGCGAAGGTATTGATTTTATTCTTCTCCTCAGTCTTCACGAGGAAATTGGGGGGCTTCAGTAACCAAAACTGCAGTTTATCCTCAAGACACATAACAGGAAGCACCTCCATGGTTAACAGAGGACAGAATTAAAATTAGACTTGGGAAACTTAACATTGATAAACCACCGGGACCAGATGGCTTGCATCCGAGGGTACTTAGGGAACTCAGCCAAGTAATTGCCAGACCGTTGTTCTAATTTTTACTGGCAGTCTGACTGGAATGGTACCAGCTGATTGGAGAAAAAACAATGTAGCACCAATATTTAAAAAGGGCCCAAAATACATGCCTGGGAATTACAGACCAGTTAACCCAACATCAATAGTATGCAAGCTCTTGGAGGGGATAAGGGACTATATACAAGATTTTAGTAATGAGAACGATATCATTAGCAGTAATCAGCATGGATTCATGAATAATCGTTCTTGCCAAACCAATGTATTGGCCTTCTATGAGGAGGTGAGTTGCCATCTAGATAAAGGAAGGCCCGTAGAGGTGGTGTATCTGGATTTTGCAAAAGCATTTCACACAGTTCCCCATAAACTATTACTGTACAAAATAAGGACCGTTGGCATGGACCATAGGGTGAGTACATGGATTGAAATCTGGCTACAAGGGCAAGTTATAGGGTGATGATAAATGGGGAGGACTCAGATTGGTCAGGGGTGGGTAGTGGGGTCCCCCAGGGTTCTGTGCTGGGACAAATTCTATTTAATTTGTTCATAAATGACCTGGAGGATGGGGTAAACAGTTCAATCTCTGTATTTGCGAATGATACTAAGCTAAGCAGGGCAATAACTTCTCTGCAGGATGTGGAAAACTTGCAAAAAGACCTGAACAAATTAATGGGGTGGGAAACTACATGACAAATGAGGTTTAATGTAGAAAAATGTAAAATAATGCAATTGGGTGGCAAAAATATGAACGCAATCTATACACTGGGGGGAGAACCTCTGGGGGAATCTAGGCTGGAAAAGGACCTGGGGGTCCTAGTAGATGATAGGCTTAGTAATGGCATGCAATGCCAAGCTGCTGCTAACAAAGCAAACAGAATATTGGCATGCTTTAAAAATGGACCTGGAGTATGCTGTCCAGTTCTGGGCACCAGCCCTCAGGAAGGATGTACTGGAAATGGAGCGAGTACAAAGAAGGGCAACAAAGCTAATAAAGGGTCTGGAGGTTATTAGTTATGAGGAAAGGTTGCAAGCACTAAACTTATTCTCTCTGGAGAAGAGACGCTTGAGGGGGGGATATGATTTAAATTTACAAATATCATACTGGTGACCCCACAATAGGGATAAAACTTTTTTGCGGAAGGGAGTTTAACAAGACACATGGCCGCCCATTAAAATAAGAAAAGAGGTTTAACCTTAAACTACGTAGAGGGTTCTTTACTGTAGGAGCGGCAAGGATGTGGAATTCCATGTAATACTGACATATAATCATATGATCACACTCATAGGTTGGGCTTGATGGACTTGTGTCTTTTTTCAACCTCACCCACTATGTAACTATGTACTTCATTTCATTTTGCTGACCTTTCAGAGTGCTGACCTCAACCCAATAGAGCACATTTGGGAGACCTTGAGCCAGGCCATCTCATCCACATCAGTGCTTGACCTCACAAATGTGCTTCTGGAAGAATAGTCAAACATTCCCATAGATACACTACTAAACCAATACGTTAGTAAGTATGTGTATATATATATATATATATATATATAAAAATTAGCAATCTATCTATACATACATATATATATATATATATATATATATATATATATATATATATATATATATATATATATGTGTATATAGATAGATAGTATGTATGTATATATATATATATATATATATATATATATATATATATTTATTTATTAAGCACTGTATTTATAGAATTATATTCCGGAAGTTATTTTTATATTTTATATTATTCTATTTTTTTTTTATTATCTTATGTATTATTTATTGTGAGCCCTATTTTTTCTTAAAAGGGACAGTGCACCTTTATATTAGTTTTGATTTGTTTTTAATATTTTAATTAAAGCTGTAGATTTTAAAATATTGAAAAAAGCTTTTGAAATCAAATTCAATCTTTTTATGAGATATTAGGGAGATATATATATATATATATATATATATATATATATATATATATACACACACACATACACACATTTAATGTTTCATTTTTTAATGTTCAGGGTTAGAATTGTGAACTGAACATACTGTGATAATTATCATCTGCACATAAGTCTTTGTGAATTTATGCTACAGTGGGATACCTATAGGTTAGCGGCTCTGCAGCGCTCCTCTGTCAGTGTGGCAGCCGGAGAATAGCTGACAGTGACTCTGTCAAGCTGCAGTAGACAGTAGCCAAAACCGGATACAAAAGGCAGACTGCGCTTGTAATAAAACCAGAAATAGCTAGCAAGATCAACTTTAATGCATTAAGAATATATAAGGTTGAGGAACTGAATTGAGATCCATATCCAAATAAACACAGGAGACAGTTCTGCTTGCAATATGGAGTTTAATTAGGATATTTACATTTGCATAGAACACATAGGGTCCTTAGGTTTACAAAGTACTTGTTTCACATTCTACACACTTACACGGTAAGCACCAGCTTAGTGTGGCCTGAAAAGGGGTCTGGGGAAGACAGAACATTTTCAATGCCTAAGAGGTGTGTAGCTGGTTTGACTCTAGTTCAACAACAGGTTAGTAATAAAATAAAAAGCTATACATACAACCTATCACATAACATACTTGCATAGTATACATACATGACCCTGAACAACAAACATGCAATCTCACAAGGGCACACATTTTTTTCTAACACTGCTGAAAGTGGAGGAGCCCTTGGACCACTTTACCAGTACAATGCATAGTAGGTGAATTGCTAATATCTGCAAAATTATTTAAAATAAAGCAGCACTCTATATTTTCCAAAGCCAATGTTCTAATGACTAATACTCTAATGGATAAATACATATAATAAACATAAAACATTATCAGTCCTCAGTGCAAAGAGTCCACATAATTCCACTTATAGAACTAAAACAGAACTAAACAGTGCCTTTTCTTTATGAACCACCATCAAATTACCCACAGACCCACTTAATGAATAATCTGATCCCTATATGTGGAGGTTAGACAATGCTTGTGTAGCGACAAAACCGGCCAAATTATACTGCAATCTTCCACCTACTTCCTCCTCCAATAATCAATGTATAGAAATATCCTCACTTCCAGGGAATCATATGCAATTTGCAAAGAGGAAGAAGTGGATCACTAGAGAAGGATGACTGTGGAAGCTCCCAGTGAGGTTTGCCTTGTTTTGTCTTTAAATCAGCATTGTCTGACCTCACTTATATAGGGGGCCAGAAGATTTGGTAATCCGATTTATGTGTAACTTGGTGGCGGTGGATACACAACAATTGTGAGTGGAGGTGCAGGTCCTCATTGAGGAGTAATAATGTTTTTTGTTTATTACGTTGCAGAGGAAACAAACAGTGAGAATAAAATAAATGGGACACTGCAGACCATTATGAACTATAAGACCACCTCAGTCCAGATGCAGACTCCAGGTAGCAGAGTTTAGCAAGGTATCCTGTATAAGGCAGGCCACAGACGGAGCAAATTTCTTTCCTGCAACCATGGTAAAGAAATTTGCTTGATTCCCCTATCAACGCACACAGTGTTGACAGGGGAATCCCTCCCATGGAGCCATTGTGTTCTCCTGGTGGGGGAGGGCGGTGGAAGCCATCCCTGCCGGGAAAACACCGTGATTATTGCTAGTGGCTATAATTACATGTAAAATCTGGTAGGCTGGTTGTACCCAAGTTGATTGATCCATCAATTTGCATACATTCAGCCTGCCCATACATGGTTCGAATCAGCAGGAATCGGCTGAGATTTGAACAGTCTATGGCCAGCTTAAGAGTTAGAACAAGGATACCTCAATGGCTAGTCCAGAAATAGAAGCTAGTCTCTGACTGCATACTTCATAAAAGGAAAACTTAAAAAATATATATGCTTATTCTTTTCATAACAAAATGTAGACCTGCGTTTGAATACCTGGGACACTTATCTAAAACTAAGGCTTACCCCTCCTTTCGAAGGTAGTGCTAACGTACAACCTTTTTTCCTTAGTATCCAGTCTCCTATGCAGAGTGCTGCTACCTAGAGGTCTGCTATGCCCTACCAATAAACATTACAAACTAAAAAAATCATTCAGAGTAGACAGCCCCTTTAACTCTTATTATTCAGTAGCTACCTACAGCTCAACTCCAGACAAAACTTTTTATCTTAGTTGTGGATAGAGTGGAAAAGGGCTAGATACATTTTTCACTGCCGTATGTGCCCCAATTGAAAAGATTTTTCACTTTCAGTCTAGGTATTGGGTGTAAATCAGTGAGGGAAAATCTTGGTTCAAACTAGACACAAGGATATGCAATTAGTGGACCTCCAGCTATTGCAAAACTACAAGTTCCATCATGCCTCTGCCTCTGGGTGTCATAGTCTTGCTATGCCTCATGTGACTTGTAGTTCTGCAACAGCTGAAAGTCTGCTAATTGCATACCCCTGCTAGAGCCACCTTCTTAGTGCCTGCTTTGTTTCCTTTACAAACAACAGTTTTGAATGAAGCGAAGGTGCAGCAACCTCAAGAAAAGAGCTCGACTTTGCAGTTGCGCCGCAGTCCAATAGACTTGTATGGGCAAGTTTGACAGGCGGTGACCCTATCAACTCAACAAGCCATGGCATGTGAAAGGTCTTGTCTGGCTGTATACAATTTTTTAGGTGGGCCGTCAAGAGGCAGCATTTAATTCTGAAAGAGGTCCCAAGCTATGTCCACTCAAATTTCACTCAAAGTAAAAATGTTTTGACTGCAATTTTGCTTTAAAATGTCAACTTTCATATACAGTACTTTCAAATAAATTATGACTACATGTTACACTGCACTAGCTTTGGTATTTTCATAATAATAATAATAATAATAATAAAAACAATTATAAAAGTAAAAAACTGCTAAATAGCCCTAGTCTTTCAGTACATCTTCTGAATACTGTTGTGAACACCACACACCTCTTAAGCAGTAAAAACCTAGCAGTGCAAAGATTTCATTTTTGTGGCTCCCAAAGATATCAGAAGAAGCCTTGTCAGACACCCTGTTCTAGAGAGAAATTCTGAGTGACCACTTCTGCCACTCCACACTCTGTCCAGGAAAGCCTATTGACTATTTCATATTCTATCATGGTAACACTACCTAAGCTGAGAACTCCTACCGAGACATATTAGATATAAGAAATACACAGCACTCCAAATTATATACAGCAGTGACTGTCTCGCTATGTGTACAAATACATTGCTCTTATTCACTTCAAAGAACAACACTCTCCATGTTACAATTCTTCATACAAAGGGGCCACCTTATTTAGCAGGCCACCCCAGTAACTGATATTTTTTTTGTGACAGCAACCAAAAAAATACATAAAAACATTTTGTCGTAATGTAGAAGGACATAAGATTCTTTCCTGAGCAGTTTTCATCCTGACTTCTGAAAGAAGGACTTTCCCGAAACACTTCTTAGGATTCCTTCTACCATAACACTCAAATGGTAAGAGCAGCAACATGCATACCTGGAGTTTCAGTATTGTGCAAAAACAGCTGGGGGGTTCCCCATACTGGTTTACTTATGTTCTTACTGGTTATAAAGACTTGGGTATAGATGTCATTGAACACTGATGGACAAAGCTGGTTTTCTTTTTTCAGTGTTTCCTGCACCATTAACCAAACCACTGGTATTTTTATATCAGTTTAAGGCCATAGTTCTTCAGATTATTACTTAAGGCAATTAGTGACTGTATGAAATGCTGGTGTACATTAAAAATAATTATTTTAGCTCACTGCAGCATAAATGAAAGGTTATGACCCTTCTGGACAGTTTTCACATCTGATGCAATTGTATCTCCACTACATTCGTTAGTGGTTTAAAGTCTACATCCTGGATGAAGGTCCTGATAGCTCATAGAATAAAACGTAGGCATCACTGCTCTTCACCTGGCTGGAAGACATTGCGGTAACCCTAAGAAGGAAAAGACAAAACTGTTAACTGTGTTTATAAAATGTTGCAATACAGAGTATGTTCTTGTTTTATAGGAAAATGTCTGTGTGTGAACAAACCTCTTACCATTCACACCTGTGAGTGGGCCCAATTGCAATTACCCGTGGAAGACTAAGCAGGGTTTCCTACAAATGGCTGTAGGTCATAAGCCCCATTCAAAGCAATGGAAGGCTTGCGTGGCCCGCTTGCGGCCCTAGGAAAGTGTGCCATCACCACTCGGAGTGCTCGTAGAAGAGCCAAGGGCTCCTCTAAGAGTACCCTGAATGGTGGTTTCTTTGGCTGTGGTGGTAGGCATGACCCGGCAGACCTCCCTCTCCCAACCAGCAATTAACATTGAAGTCTATAGGAAAACTTGTCAGCTTTCAGCGGGACCCGCTCGGAGCTCATTGGGGCTAGGGACTCCAAACTCGGGGAGCACCGAGGGGAGACCCGGCCATTAGAGGCTGTTTGCATGTAATGGAACATGCATCAATTACCTGGGAATGATTGGACACAGATTGTCTGCAAGCAAACGACTAAGGGCTCTCTCACACAGGCGATGGAAGTAGGCGGTTGGGTCACATTTTTAATGTTTCCTAAATGCCCATCAATGCCACACAGAATTGTTACAATAGGGAACAGATGAAGGTGTTCACACTGCAGCGTTAGCGTTGCTTTGCATTGTGGCGAGACAAAAATAACGCTGCCTGCAGAGTTTAGCAGGCATCGATGCTTTGCAACTGCCTCCATTCACTTCTATTGAAATGCACTGTAAACGTGCCTATGGTGTTTACAGTACATTTACTGTGCAGCTGCAAAGTATCAGAAGTGAGATTTCCTTATTTTTCTTTCTATAAGCTTTTTTTTTATTGGCTTGCAATGTGCCTTTTAACTTGCTAGGGAATTGACACTCTAGAAAGTGTAAATTTCCCAGCACAACTCACCCTAAAGGTACATATCATAGCCCTTTTCTTTTTGGCTTCAATTTTTGTCTGTACTGGTCCAGGAGCTCCTCAAATCTGTACATAATCTGTTATGTAGTGTTCAGTGAAAAAGTGAAGGGGAATACTATAGAGTGTCACTTGAGTCACAGCTCTGAATCTACTGTGGCTGCTGACATCCCATCCAAGATGGTGGCACTCAGCAGCAGCCTTTGGGTTTTTGGAAGTCTACACAAGGGAGGTTTTTAAAAAAAGGTAAATAACATGTTTTTTTACATTTAAAAGATAAAGACCTGTCTAAGGTCTGGTTCACACCAGATGAGGTCCATTGCTTTTGTAATTTTGCATCAAAAACTCATGCACAGTGTTTTCCATGTATTCCAATGGCCCTAGTTCACACCAATGCAATCAACAAAAGTAGAACATGCTGCATTTTTTCATCTGTATGGAGTGTATCTGGAATGCAGCAAAACACATCAAAGACGCACCAGAACACACCCGTAAGCATCAAAAATTGCAACAGAACACATATGCCCTGAATTGAGATGAAGAAAAAAAAAAGGGGGTGGGGGAGGGGGGTTAACGCACTAAAATGGGCTTCAAGAAATGCATTCAGAATGCATAAATTGTAATTGTGGTGTGAAGCAGCCCCAAGACCAGACGTCGCAGGACATCACCTCTTAACTTTATTAGATAAAAACCCTTCTCTTTGTACTCCTCTGAAACTAGTTTACCTTTTCTATGTAGGCTGACACTAGTAGTTCCACCGAAAACCTTCTGCATGTCCAAACAGCATACAGTGCCTTGAAAGAGTATTCGTACACCTTGAAATTTTCCACATTTTGTCAGGTTACAACCACAAACATAAATGTATTTTATGTGATAGACCAACTGAAAAAGTGGCACATAATTGTGAAGTGGAAGGAAAATGATAAATGGTTTTCAATTTTTTTTCAGACCCCCTGAGTCAATACTTTGTAAAGCCACCTTTCACTGCAATTACAGCTGCAAGTCTTTTTGGGTATATCTCTACCAGTTTTGCACATCTAGAGAGTGACATTTTTGGCCATTCTTCTTTGCAAACTAGCTCAAGCTCTGTCAGATTGGACGGAGAGCGTCTGTGAACATCAATTTTTTAAGTCTTGCCACAGATTCTCAATTGGATTTAGGTCTGGAGTTTGACTGAGCCATTGTCACACATGAATATGCTTTGATCTAAACCATTCCATTGTAGCTCTGGCTGTATGTTTAGGGTCATTGTCCTGCTGGAAAGTGAACCTCCACCCAAGTCTCAAGCCTTTTGCAGACTCTAACAGGTTTTCTTCTAAGATTGCCCTGAATTTGGCTCCATCCATCTTCCCATCAACACCGACCAGCTTCCCTGTCCCTGCTGAAGACAGCATCCCCATGGCATGTTCAGGGTGATGTGCAGTGTTAGTTTTCTGCCACACGTTTTGCTTTTAGTCCACAGAGTTACATTTTGGTTTCATCTAACCATAGCACCTTATTCCACATGTTTGCTGTGTCCCCACATGGCTTCTCAGAAGCAGAAGCTCATGGTAACTCTGGAGGAGCTGAAGAGATCCACAGCTCAGGTGGAAGAATCTGTCCACAGAACAACTTTTAGTCGTGCACTCCACAAATCTGGCCTCCAGAGTTATCATGGTCCTGCTGGCTGTTTCTCTGATGAATGCTCTCTTTGCCCGGCCTGTCAGTTTAGGTGGACAGTCATGTCTTTGTAGGTTTGCAGTTGTGCTATGCATACTCTTTTCCATTTTTGGATGATGGCTTGAACAGTGCTCTGTGAGATGTTCAAAACTTGGGCTATAATTTCTAACCTAACCCAGCTTTAAACTTCTCCACAACTTTATCCCGGACCTGTCTGGTGTTTTCCTTGGCCTTCATAATGCAGTTTATTCACTAAGGTTCTCTAACAAACCTCCGGGGGCTTCACAGAACAGCTGTATTTATATTGAGATGAAATTACACACAGGTGGACTCTATTTACTAATTAGGTGACTTCCGAAGGCAATTGGTTCCACTGGATTTTAGTTAGGGGTATCAGAGTAAAGGGGGCGGAATACAAATGCACGCCACAAGTTTTAGATATTTATTTGTAAAACATTTTAAAAAACCATTTATCATTTTCCTTCCACTTCGCAATTATTTGCCACTTTTGTGTTGGTCTATCACATACAATCCCAATAAAATATATTTACGTTTTTGGTTGTAACATGGCAAAATGTGGAAAATGTCACGGGGTATGAATACATTTCAAGGCACTGTATGCCCTTATAACCACTGTGGCGCTCCCTTTAGACAGGAGATGACATTTGGCGCAGCTAAGCCCTAAAGTCACAATCCTATTAACAAAATTCATCTAATTTTTGAGAAACCCAAAAATGTTTTCCTTTATCCTAACAAAGACAACATCGGTCACCTTGTGGCGTCCTCTTTTAGGAAGGATTTGTTTTAGAGCTTAACGTGTATTTCCACTTTTGCAGACAAATGCAGATAACATCTACTTTAGGTTTGTTACATGTCCCTATTCACATAGCATAACTAAGCAAAAATATTTAAAAATTGCTGCTTACCATTGTAGATGCTCTTTTCAATAACTCCAGCACTGAAAAATCCTACTAAGGTCTCTATGTTAATGAGGGGGCTGGGAAGCTGTGTTTGCCATAAAATAACCATGGCTGTACTGTGCCAGCAGATCTCATAATCAGTTACAAACTAGATCTGGACACTGTGGAGGAGACTCACTAAAACCGGTGAACACAGATTCTGGTGCAGATGTGCATAGTGACCAATCAGCTTCTAGTTTTGTTTTGTTTTTTGTCAAAGCTTAATTGAAAAAGCTGAAGTTAGAAGTTGATTGGTTATCATACACAGCTGCACCAGATTCTGTGTTCACCAGTTTAACGTGGCCTATACATTGGGACAGACTCACTCTGAACTTATTCAGAAATGCAAGCAGTCTGCCATGACACCTGCTCCTAAAAAAAAAATCTAAAAAAGGTAAGAATAAGTTTACAAAAAATGTTTTAGGGAGGCTATGTTAATGGGAACGCATAACAAACTTATAGTGAGCTTCTCTCAAATTTTATTTACACAGAGCACTCTAGACCAGTGTTTCTTAACCTTTTTTCATTTGCAGCACCCTTTAACATTCAGCAGATACCCAATTTTAAAATGCAAAACCTAAACAAAATAGTTTTACATAACGGGGCAACAATCACACATGTAGGACACCCAACATTATTCTTGCAAAGCAAATACACTTTCACACACTGGTACTTTTCAGCGTTTTTCTCCCTCAGCTAATGTGACCCCAGTGCTTACAGAGAGGGGCAGAGACGGGGCAAACAAGGCACACCCAACATGCTCTTTATCAACCAATGATGTGATTGGTTATTAGGACACCGGCGGCTGGTTGTAATGCTGCTCAATAGAAAACCTGTGTGCCAAACAGGTAGACTTGATCCACTTGCTGGCTTTTGGCAAATTTTGGGCAATTTTTAAGCATTTTGCCAAGGAAACCCTGAAGAGCCCAAAAGGCACCCTGGTTGAAAAAGGCTGCTCTGGACACTCAGTTGAGCACTCTAAACAACTTCAATCTGCTACGTTCCTGTAAATGTTCACTTTGCAAAGTAAATGATAGGGAGTTTTATTTCAGTTAAATGTGAATATCAAACTTTGAATGTTTTCAGGTGAAGGGGAAAAAAAAAAAAAAGAAGCCAAGAACCAAGAAAAGATGGTTTACACTTTTATCATTACCTTGAGTCATTAAATGTGTACCACTCTCCATTATTTGTATTTTTGCAGTAAGCAGTATAATGGCCCCCCATGGTGGTACCCGAATGATTGGATACAGCATACAGACTGTATGTAGCTTGAGCTGCAAAAACAAAATGTAACAAGCTAATATTAGAAAAAAAAAGTCTAAAAAAAAAAACTCTAGCATCAGAAACAAGGTAAATGTCAAACAGAATCTAGTGGAAGGATAATGGTAAGATTACTGGTAAAGGGACAATTAAAGTATAAAGCACAGCTAGAGCTACTTATACATCAGAACAGTTGCTGATAGTATTGGTAATGATCCAGTAGGTGAAGACCTAATTTCCCCCCCAAAGCTGTTATCAACATGCATGTTTGTATCCAACAAAAACACGTTATAATTCAGTGCTTTACGCATCTCTGTTAGCAATGGTTACAATGTAGAATACAAGAATGAGCATGGACAATTTTACTGAAAGTGCTTGAAAACCCCTACATATACTCAATGAAGCGATTGGCCCCCAGTGATACACAGAGATCAAAAAAATCCTCCTACATATGTTGTACCTGTTTATCTGCAGTCCTCTTCTCTATAGCCATTCAAAGTGCAGAATTTATAAAGCCTGCCTGCTCTTTCAGAAAACAGGGGGCAGAAATTATGCTGAAATTACACACTGCAGAGCTCTGTGGAGGGAATGGTCATTGGAGGGACTAGGACAAAACTCCCTATACAAAGCACACAGCAATAGAGCTGAGGCTGTCAATCACAGGCTGTGTGCTGGAGATTCCTTCTGTCATCTTTTTTTTTCTCTTGGTGTCAGGAAAACCTGTCAGAAGTGATTCATGCCGATAGCAGAGGAACGAAGCAGCAGACAGAAATGACATTTATAGGTTGATTTACCAAAACTGGAGAATGCCAAATCTGGTGCGGCACTGCATAGAAACAAATCAGCTTCCAGGTTTTTTTTTATCAAAGCTTAATTGAACAAGCTGAAGTTAGAAGCCGATTGGCTACAATGCACAGCTGCACCAGATTTTGCACTCTCCAGTTTTAGCAACGCAACCCCTTAGGCTCCATTCACACTATTGCGTTTTTTGATGATTTTTGCATTTTGCAGAAGTGCAGGGAATTTTATTTTTCTTTAACATGGGTTCCTATGGAACACATTCACAGCAACACATTTTTGTGCCTCTGCGTTTTTGGAAAGGGTCAGGGCAGCATTTTGCATGTTATAGACTTCAAAGGACCCGCATCTAAAACGTAAGTACTGCGTTTTTAGGCTGGATTCACACCTATGCATTTTTAGTGCTTTTTTGCATTTCGCAGATTTTCACTACAGTCCATCTAAAAAAAAAAATGCATAGGTGTGAATCCAGCCTTACTGCGATTTGTGTCTTTTTTTACATTCACTGTATATAGCTGGTTGCCAAGGAGCGGTTCGGGAAGCCAGCCGCCACGTCCTTAGCAACAGACATATCATCAGCTGTCAGCGGGATTCCTTGCTGACAGCTAAATGTAAAAAAAAAATTTAAAAAATTCACGAAAAAAAAACAACGTGGGGTCCCCCCCCCCATCCATAAAAGGCCCTTCGGTCTCGTATGGATTTGGAGGGGACACCCCCACGCCAACATTTTTTACAAAAAAAAATGGTGAGGGATCCCCACAAAATCCATACCAGACTCTTATCCGAGCATGCAGCCCAGCAGGTCAGGTAACAGGGGGGACGAGCGAGCGCCCCCCCAAACCATACCAGACCGCATGCCATCAACATAAGGGGTGGGTGCTTTGGGGCGGGCTCTGTGCAGAGCCCCCCCCACCCCAAAGCACCTTGCCCCCATGTTGATGGGGACAAGGGCTTCTTCCCGACAACTCTGGCCGATGGTTGTCGGGATCTGCGGGCGGGGGGCTTATCAGAATCTGGAAGCCCCCTTTGACAAGGGGCCCCTAGATCCCGGCCCACCCCTATGTGAATTGGTATCAGGTACATTGTACCCCTACCTTTTCACAGAAAAAGCAGTGAAATGTTAAAAAAAAAAAAAAAAAAAAAAAAAAGGAAGAGCCGGTTTTTGACATGTATTTTTTTTAAAAAATAGCTATATCTTTTCCCCGAGCCATCTTCTACTGTCGCCGTCTCTCCGCTGTCTTCTTACTTGCCACCGGTTACCCGCTAAAAACAAAAAAAGAGTCCACTCTTGTCCCGATGCTGTCTTCCTTCGTTGTGACGTCCCCTGCTGTCCGACATCTTATGTAGCCATGGGGCATGGCCATCCAATGACATCACCCGTAGAGCCCACCCCCTTGTGACTTGTGCACTTAATTGAGACAAGTACATACTATAGAGGGATGCAATTTGTTCTTGTCTGAGGTTTACAACCACTTTAAATTCATCAATTGTCTATATTGGCCCATAACTTTCACGATTATCTCCCTAATTTGTGAAATATTTGTGAAATGCTTGCAGATAATGTGTCCACCATTTTAAAATATACAGGTCTCTTTAATATATACATATAATCAAATCTTTTTTTTTTTTTTTTAGTTTTATTTTGGATAGAATAGGGAAGAATTGAACTCCGTCAGATTTTTTTTCTGTCTCTGGCTGTGTCAAGATCTCCACCTTGTTCAATCAGAGAATGCTTTTCATTCATTCAGAAAAGGAAAAGCATTTTCTGAATGGTGCCTTTGCTGAGCAGCCGACTTCCTGTATTCACAAGGTATCAGGCGGCCCGCTCAGCAGGGGATCCAGAGGCAGGTGGGGATCACTGACCCCGTCACTTTACCCTGAATGGGCAAGATGACAGGGTTTTCTTTAAGAGAAAAAGGAAAAAAACATAATTAATAGTCAGGAGGCACTTATTTCTGTACACTCAAAACAATGCATAATTAGTACATAATTGTGTATATAGACCTTTCAATCTATAACATTACATATTTAATATTTAACTTTAAAGGAAGAACCAGGTCTACCCAGTAGGATCTACGAAGAATATAGAAGTAAAAAAAACGTACTGCTGTGTTCTGCATAAAATTCACGCAAGTCTAAATCGCGAAGAGGGAAATTCACAAAGGTGGAAAGCTTGCCACTTCTTATGCGTCCTTCAGAAAACCGCTTAAGATCTGTAAAGGGTTAAAGTTAAGGAAGAGAAACTGCAGCTTCATGAATATGATATAAGCTCTTTGAGTTGAGAATTCAGCTTGTATGTAAAAAGGTCTTAAAGCAGACCTACTGGTAAATTAACATTGAACAGATTCCTGACAGGTCACAATATACAGTATCTTTTTATATAATGTATCTTTTTTTTTTTTTTTTTTTTTTTTTTTTAATATATCATCTTCATTTATCATATTCAAGACTACAAAATGCATGAAAAACATTTTTATAGTTAGGTAAATATGAAATATAGCATATAAATATTTTTTTTATTTACCGCTTAAAGCTGAAGTTTAGCAATTTGTTTTTGGAGATACAAACACGTTACATTTACCTGTGATGTTGCGTGTCCCATATCACACAGGCAGCTGCTTCAAGAAAAATCCTTCCTTCATAACTGCCAGATATTGCTTTGAGCTGCTATCCAATGGTTGCTATGTGGGGTAACAGCAGCCACTGCTAATGTGAAGAGTTGCAGTGCTTTCCCATCCCCCTCCGTCCTCTCCATCATTCAGTGATCTCATAATACTGTTCTCCCACAATGCATTGCAATCTGTGAATGAAGGAGTGGATGAATGACAGGATCTCCACCACCTATTCATAGAATGCATTGCATATTTCTATACTTGCTATTCGATCAATAACCATTGGACTTCCTGTATGCCTGTGTAATGTAAATTCTGGCGTATTTCCCCAAGTGCTGCATACAGCCACCAACAGATATGAATGACTCTGTGCGGCTATACTGGGGTATAGGTGGGTGCTCATGTAAACGCAATTATAGCATATGGGCATATGCAAAAAATAGATGCGCGAGACAACATGAATACAAAGAAATAAAGACTACTGTCCAGCTAGTGGGAATTACATAATTATGTGTTCCCTATTCTGGCATTTTAATTTAGAAGTAGATGCTGAACCTTAGTAATACCTTTTTAAAGATGGCACCAGCCTTATGGAGTGAAATGATGAAGAAATCTAACTGTTGGCACAATATAAATCCTGTATAATAATAATACTTGTCAGGGAGAGTGATGTCTGCAAGAGATAATACCTACCTATGTGTGTTACACTTGCTCATTACATAGCAGGCATACAGATGACAAACTTTTTTCTAGGCCTGCTTTAAGTAGCTGTTTGTACTACTTATATGTGATAGTTATCACATACAAACCAAAGCTGCAATCTGACATTTCAGTGGTAGTTCATGATGCTGTTTGAGAAAAAATTAATCTGGCATTAGATGATGTTTGGTATATAAAAAAAGTAAAACTACAAAAAAAGTCACATGAAAGGATACGAAGTACAAGGATCTTGGGGAATTTCTGAATGGTAAATTTCTTGATACACCTTCGCCGAACTTTACATCTACAGCATGTCTGGTAAAGAAGTAAAAAAAAAAAAAAAGTTACAGAAAGACTCTGAAACTAACTCAGCATTAACTTTTTATTAGCAGTAATGATATACTAAAGGTAAAGTAAAAAATAAAATTATAAGGCTTTGACCTATGTATATATTATACACATGAGGTTATTGGCACAACTACATTCTCCCATGGGAAAAACCAGAGCCAGGACTTCAATTGCTAGTGTTAATTTTGACGACTAAAACATTTTCGTCCGCTAAATGAACACTATTTTAGTCGATTAACATACGACTAAAACTAAAACAATTCCGATAACTAAAATACAAGAAAAATAAAAAATGTCATTTTAGTCATAAGTCTAAAAATATGAATAAAACTAAAATGGCATTTTTGTCAAGACAATGACTGAAACTAAATCGAAAAATAACATCAAAATTAACAGTACTCTAGTGGCCATTTCTAAATTGGCAACACAATTCCATCCAGAGCCTATAATAGCACATTAAAGTTTAAACATGTATTGCAATACCACATAATGATAAGTAAGGGGCATCTACTAAGCTGCTGAAAGAGAAAAAATTAAAAAAAAAAAAGGCTTTTCTTATATTTTTTCTTAATATTTATTGTTGGTAATATATTCAGGTAATATGTGCAATAGCAATACAGTTAAAAGAGTTTACAGTTTTTTTGTTTTATTTTGTATTTTAAAGTTGCACTTCTGTTTTCTTTGTTTATGAAACTTGGTTTTATTTATAAAGACATTATATATCAAAATGGCTAAATCTGTGTCTGTAGTGCATGTTCAAACCTTAACCTCCCTGGTGGTATCATTATATCTGATTTTTTTATGCTGAAAGCAGTACATTGTATCGCATGGAAATTTGGTGTTTTATATTGTAGGCTCAGGGTTACCGCTCTTGGTATGGAAAATTCACCCCGAGCCACACTCTGTAATACCGCTAAGAAGGTTAATACCATAAATAACATGTTATTAGATTTTTACTCCAGGTGTATATAATGAGTTTGGAAATTCTAGAGAAATGTTTACATAATGCATTACAATTTAACTAAACCCATTCAATTTTAGCTGACTAAAATGTATGAGGATTTTAGTCGACTAAAACATACTGGAAATTTTAGTAGACTAAAATATGACTAAAGCAATTCAGATGACTAAAAAATACGACTAAAACTAAAATGGCATTTTAGTCAAAAGACTGGGACTAAAACTAAATCGACATTTGCTCCCTAAATTAACACGGTTTCTATGGGCAAAGGTTAGAACTTCTATTCCCAGAGCCCCAAAATAAAGGTACCATGGTCACTATTTTATCCTGTGCAATCATTATTGTATTAAAACTGTAGTCACACTGCTTTGTGGTCTAACCTAAACCAAACACTTTATTATGCATGAATCTCATTAGATTTTGTACTTTTGACCTGTATTCCCTTTGTGAGAACTTGCTTCAAACGATAGAGCTTTTAGGGACAAGCTACTCACTTTTCTTCTTTTTAAGGGCTTTTCTGGTACAATTTGATTAAAAAGAAAAGTTTTTAGCTCTTCCATCCAAAGAAAAAAAACAAAAAAGCAGTGAGGCTCCTGGCCTTTAGCCTGGTCCCACAAACCATGACATTTAGTACCCCTCTCAAAAGCTTGGTCCATACTCTTAGCAGCTGGCTCCCATCTATACTCCTGTTCAGAGACCTCCTCTCTCTGCTGGCATGGAGCCCAGAACCCTAGTCCAGATTCTCCTAAAATCCCAGCACACACCTGCACCATCAGTGTGCTGGTTGCCTGCAAAACCTAGTCCCAGGACTAAAGATTTCATACCACTGAGATCACTGCAAAATCTCCAAGCTTCAGGTTCCCAAAATGATTATAACACTGAAAAGTCAGTTTCCTCTGAATGACAAAAGCCCCCTGGAGCCCGAATAAGAATCCTGGGTCAACAACTCTTTTTACTACCCTGGCAGAGCACAGCAACTGTCACATCTATAATATTACTTTAATAAAAGGGAATACTGAAACACACTCGGGTGAGATGGTATGGATCTCCAAGAAGGTGCACATATAAAGATTTTGATTGTCTCAAGTCAGGTGGCATAGCGTAATAATTAAATTGGGGGAATTTGAGTCTGATACTCGCCGCTGTCCTGTCCCCATTTCTTTTGGCCCGCCACTAGGATAAGCAGAGTCATTGGCCAATAAGAATGTGCAGGAGGTAGGAAGGGGCAGGTAAATTCTTTGAAGACAACACTTACTGGTTTTTCGTCCCCATCTAAAACATCCTCTTTGGTAAAGAGACGAATGCAATCCATTAGAGACACTTCTGAAACACTCTTCTGTATAAAAGACATGCATACAATCACTAACATGAATGACAACAATACAGTAAACTGTTGTAATTAGTGAAGCTAGAATTTGATTGGCTGCTGTGAGCAATACAGTGATCTTTAATTTGTACAGTTTTATATCAAATTACTTTGTTTTGTAGTTGGAAAAGGTGTAACTTTAGCCACAGACACCCAAATAGATATTATGCAGCCTGGGGGCAGTAGGTGCCATGCAGAGCAGGGTGTGGGGGGGAGATGGCTCATATTGTGCATTTTTGGCAGTAACATTAATAACAATCTCACTGCCAAATGTGGTTATCTTTATTAACCTGAGGAGTTGTGTGGTAACCGGTTATGTTACTTTAAGGGGTTGCATGGGATAAGATGTCCATAGACAGTTACAGAATGGAGAATAGGAAGCTTTATTTCACAGCTCCACATGCTGGGAAACCCTTTCCCCACTGGACAGAAAATCTGGAGAAGTTTCTTTAGCTCCAGGGCAAGCAAACCTTTCTTATTTTGGGACAGTCTCTTTCCACATAGCAGGTGCTCCAGGCTAGTTTCCTTCCACATACCAGGCACTTCAGGGTTGGCTCTAGGTCCATCACAGGCAGACTCTTCTGGGGCAAGCACTCTAGGGTGGGCTATGTTTTCAGGTTAGTCTCTCTATCCCTACAACAGTCTCTTTCTCTAGGGCAGTCACTCTCACTACCTCCATAGCAGTCTGACCACATAGCAGGCATTTAAAGCAAAAGTATGGCCAAAGCTATTTTGGCCCTACCCCTCTTATGGATCTAAAGCCCGCTGTCGGCTGACATCACTCAACCGGTCCGGGCTTGGGGAAAGATCCAGACCGGACTAGCAGCTGGCTAGCCTCTCAACATGCCTCTGAGAGCCTAAGCCAGCAGCTTCTGCCTCCTCCACAGCCCAGCGCTCCAGTGGGGGCTTAAGGGGCAGAGCAAAGAGACACAGACTGGTGGTCACATCTCTTTGCTCAGAGCAGAGGGGGGAACTAAGTGATTAGCAGGGTTTGATCACTCAGTTGTCAATGCAGAGGCAGCAGGGGACAAATACAGCATTGGATCAATGTTGCATCCACCTAGGTAAGTATAACATTTTTTTAGGTAACCAATAATTTTTTTTTTTTTTTTTTTAAGAGGAGTTTCTCTCCCCTGGCAGATACCCCAGGTCAATCAATCTCATTCTCTAGGAAGTCTTTCTCCAAATGGCAACTCCAGAACTCCAGGCAATCTCTGCACGTAGTAGGCACTACAGGGTAAATTGTACAGTCTGTTTAACAAATGCTTACTTCACAAGCAATACAGACTAACTCTGACTTTTTAAGCTACAGGAATAGGATGGTATGTATGTGACATTCTATAAAATAAACATATCATTCATTTATTGCTGCAATTTTTACCTTAGCAATGGGTAGCGACAAGTCCCAGAATGGGTCATACACAGTAGAACAATATCCACATTCACTGCATGTGAGCGAGCTCTTCAACTGACCGACAAAAAGTTCTATTCAAAGATAATGTAAATGTTAAATATTAGTACTATAAGGCATGCATACTGAAAATCTTTGGTAAAGATTTCACAATAGGAAAATAGTGATAGATATCACCCCTGTCATTTATTACATACAGTAAAAAAATTAGACTTTTACTTTTATCTCATGACTCTGCATGTATGACTTATTATTTGCTTCACATAGAAGTTTACAAAACCTTTAGGCCTCATGCACACAGGGCGTTAAAAAATAAAACAAATTGCAAAGCCACTACCATCACCAGGAAAAATCGGCTGTAAAAAAAGATCCATACCAAACCCTTATCCGAGCATGCAGCCTGGCTGGTTAGAGATAATTTTTAAAAAAAGGAGCAAAATTGGTGTAGGACTTTAACAGTTGCCACTATAATCCCAAGTAGGAAAAGAGTACTCACATATGTATAAAAGTTTTAAGGTTTATAGTAACAATTATAAAAAGCCATTAAACATATTTTAAAAAATTGTACATTCTACATAGATATGACAATCTCCCATGTATCAAATATTAGATTGTACAGAGAAACCTGGTAGTGTAAATATCAAATGAATTTTGTCTATTAAAATATGTTTAATATTCAACAAAAAAATGTTTTTCTTATATATGTATGTACACAAAAATTTGTAATCATATGCCAACTACGATACATCTGCCAGTACCAATAGGATCCCCTGAAGAAGCTGTTGGTACCGTGATTCCGTAGTTTGGCCCTGCACATGGAAGACCATTGTATACTTCTTTTTCCACTTATTAAGTTACCGACTCATGGGCCACTTGAATAGGTTTCTCTGTACAAACGTATATTTGATACATGGGAGACTGTCATATCTATGTTGACTATACAATTCTTTTCAATATATTTTTAGGACTTTTTATAATTGTTATGGTAACAATAAACCTTAAAAGTTTTATACATATGTGAGTATTCTTTTCCTACTTGGGATTATAGTGCCACCCGTTAAAAGTCCTACACCAATTTTTCTCCTTTTTTCTTGTATCTATTTGGATGTAGTACCACACATAACAGGTTTGGTCTATGCACGCCTCATAGCTAGAAATGTCCAAATTCAGCAAAAATCATACTCTATATCCAAAACCAGCCTTTCCATATACAAGTGCTCATGGAGTAGAAATACCCAACACTGACATGTTTCATCGTTGTCGTTGATGACGAAACGCGCCAGGTTAGATCAAACGACAGCCAGTTGTGACCTCAGCACGCAGATCGGGACACGGCTTTTGCTATTGCTAGAGAGCAGAGCAGTGTGCAGTAAGAGACACAGCCTTCGTTCTTTACACATCTAGATGTATGCTGATCTCATTTTTTGAATGCTTATATGAAATCTGTTTAGAGTAAGTGCAATTCCTAAAGAAGGGGGGCGTGTTTTAATTTAATAAAGGTTTTTAAATGGAATTATGCTATGGATCTTTTTTCTTTTGCTTTGGAATGAGTTCATTAGCATGAGATCCATCCCCTGGTCTGCAATTGAGTATGAGGTGAAATCCATTCAGAGTGAATATCCATGATTGGTGTTGATGCCCATTTCCCTACACCCCTTTGTCTCACGTGTGGAGGTGTTGGTGGCAGGTCATCACTGCAAATGTGTATACACACACACACACACATATACATACATACATACATACATGCATACATACATACATACATACATACATATATACATACACACACATACACACAAATTGTACCATCCTGAAGATACTATGTAAAGTACATTTCCAAAACACACACACCCCCTTTGCATATACATTATATGTATGGAGCATGGCCCGCTTATGCCAATATTTTTTTATGATGGAGGATTTCCAGCATATTTAAAATAATAATGAAAAGTATTTCACACCAACTTACCCACAATCCTGCTATCTTCCCTTTCCAAATATCTCTTCCACATTTGCCTGCTTTTTTCTGTGTCACTGAAAAAAAAAGGGAAAGAGGGGTTTATATACAACATAAAAGCTACCCACAGCTTCAACCTATGACTATACACCTCAAAGTGCACTGGAGACAATTACACCACTCCTAGGGAACAAACATTATCAGTAATGGTATGAACAAGATGAGAGGGTCCTGTCCTAAGATGACAGCACTGCTGCTTTAAAGATACAGTACAGTAAGTGAGTGTTGTCATCCTAGGACAGGAAATGTGTTACTGGCAGGATTTACTTATACTTAAAAAGTCAACCTGAACAAAAGCTTTTTTCTTCCAAAAGTGGCGTATCCAAGGTATTTCCCTGAGGTCTGTCATATACCATAGTTGACCCTATGTAAAAACTGGGTACCTTAAAATTGCCATTATTATGCTTATATACTGTAGGTAAGCCAAGCCTTTATGTTACATGCATATGTAAATTTCTTTGCCTTTCTCATCTGATAACGTCACTGTGATTGCAGCTACTTTTATTTCTTACCCAACTAGTGTGAGTGAAGACCTCATGTTTTATCAGAGCCAAATTTACCATTAGTCATCGTTGGCCTGTGCCTATAGACAACCACCCCCCCAACCCAACCATCTCCAAAAATACTGTCATCTCATGTACAGCCATGGCCAAAAAGTTATGAGAATGACATAAATACATTTCACAAAGTCTGCTGCCTCAGTATTTAAGATGGCAATCCGCATATACTCCAGAATGTTATGAAGACTGCAATGAATTGCAATTCATTTGATCAAAGTACCGCTTTGCCATGAAAATGAACTTAATCCCATAAAAAACATTTCCACTGCATTTGTGAAAAAGGCTTCAGGGCGCCCAAGAAAGTCCAGCAAGTGCAGGTACCGTCTCCTACAGTTGATTCGGCTGTGGGATCGGGGCACCACCAGTGCAGAGCTTGCCCAGGAATGGCAGCAGACAGGTGTCAGTGCATCTGCACATACAGTGCGGAGAAGACTTTTGGAGGATGGCCTGGTGTCAAGAAGTGCAGAAAATAAGCCACTTCTCTCCAGGAAAAACATCGGGAACAGACCGATATTCTACAAAAAGGTACAGGGATTGGACTTCTGAGGACTGGGGTGAAGCCATTTTCTTTGATGAATCCGCTTTCCTATTGTTTGGGGCATCTAGAAAAAAAAAAAAAAAAAAAAAAAAAAAAAAAAAAAATAACTTGTCTGGAGAAGAAAAGTGAGCACTACCATCAGTCAGGATGTGGCCCAGAAGCTGACTGACAGCATGCCAGGGCGAATTGCAGAGGTCTTGAAAAAGTAGGGTCAATACTGCAAACATTGACTCTTTGCATAAACTTAATGTAACTGTCAATAAAAGCCTTTGACACTTATGAAATGCTTGTAGTTATACAATTAAGATCTAAAAACACTAAGCAGCAAACTTTGTGAAAATTAAATATTTGTGTCATTCTTAAAACTTTTGGCTCACGGCTGTAAGCAAATCTGTACAATCACAATGTGAGAATCTAAGCAAGGACCACTAAAACCAGAAAATGCTTTCTGCAAAAGAGAAGAAATTAACACAGGTTGTTGCTTTAGGAGACAAAGCTTATGTGCCTTTAGTATATATACCGTTCAGGAACACAGGCCGCAATAGAAAAGCAGCTACTGACCTCTAACCATGACAAGGTCTGTGATCTAAGCCATGGTAACATGGCATACATTCCCTTTACAATAAGTATATGTAACAATCCACCCAGTTGGGCTTGAGTTGCATATGTATGACTGGAGTGTTTAGGAGATTGAGTTGCTCTCCATTTGCCATCTATGGACTGCTTCCGGCAGTGCGCTGCCATTTTGTAGTGTACACATCTGACCCTTGGTAATAACCTGTTTAGAGAACTCAGAACCTTTAGCCAGTGCCTGATCATCAAATTCTGTATTCCTATATCTGTTAGACTACTGGGTTTTTGTTTGCGTCCTAAAATCCTACTTTGGAATATGCTTCTGTCTGCTGCCTGTCTCAACCCTGTGCCTGTCTTTCCACTCTTTTTTCTCCTGCCTGCCTCAACCTCAAGCTAGCATGACTGCTCTTCAGCCTCTTATGCCCTGTACACACAAATGGTTTTCCCGTCGGAATAAACTCTGAAGGTTTTTCCGAAGGAGTTAGACGGAATTCTTCTCAAGCTGTCTTGCATACACACGGTCACACCCAATTCCGACTGTCCAGAACACGGGTACGTACAACACGTAGGACGGGACTAGAAAAAGGCAGTTCAATAGCCATTAGCCAATAGCTTCCTTCTCGTACTTGCTTCAGAGCATGCGTCGACTTTTGGTACGTTGGAACAGCATACAGACGAGCGGTTTTCCCGATAGGAACTGGTTCCGTCGGAAAAATTTAGAACATGTTCTCTTTCTAGGTCTGTCAGAATTTTCAACGTAAAAAGTCCGATGGGGCATACGCACGATCGATATATACGAAGAAAAGCTCCCGTCGTGCCTCCTTTTTAACTGTCACTGTTGAACCTTGCATGACTTCTGCCCCCGGCTTCAGCAGCATAATGAAGACCTGATACTCCATGGCTGTGCTCTGCAATGAATCTTCTGTGACATGGAAGGTTCAATAATGCCGCTTATGTTTTTACAGTTCCATAGTACATCAATACTAGATCTATACTAAACTTCAAATACATTTTCACAAATGATCAATAAAAAGGATATTTAATGTAATTTTAATTCAGAGCTACAAAAAAGTAGAACAAACCAATGGCAGGCCCCCCAAATCTCCCATGCCATGAATATCGATCATGAAACATAGTATTACACTGTATCATGCAGTATATACTATACTATATGAAAAACAATGTTCCTTTTATTGGTAGATGTCCTACACAGTCTGATCAGATTAATCTTACCGCAGTTCATTGAAAGCACTAATAACTAAAGCATTGTATTACACAATAAAACATAATCTTCTATTGCAAAGTATGAGCAAGGATTGGTCTGACCTCACTAGAGATGAAAATAGAGCTATAAAAATCTTTATAGATTTCTTAGATGACTAAGGCGCAATTTATAAAGCTACAACCCATGTGTCTGCCATAGTCCTCATCGCTTTTAAGCCATATGACTTTTATATTTATCTCTCAGTGGTTCTCATCCTTGACAATAATGGTTGTTACAACAAATAACGATTGTTATAGCTCAGTGAATTCAGTCATAGAAGCCTAATAAAGAGGATACTCTCTCTGTGGCTGTGTTCTTAGTAGAGCAGCACAAAGGGGCATATCTACAGGACAACTTTTTGAAAGGAAATGTTTGTGTTTTGTTTTTGCATTTAAAACAAAGCTATATAGTGGTAAAAGCAGATAATGCAACACTCAACATCAGTGTAAGTCCTTCGCCGGCTTGTGATAAAATCCACAATGGGTGCTCTGGCTCTGTTGCTCTCTCACACTGGTACAGACATAAATACACACAAATAGAGCCAGAAACTCCAAATGTCCTTGTTGCATAAAAAAAAAAAGTGAGTAAAAATATACAGGGGTTCTGGCTTACAAGCCTTGATCACAGCGCTGTGTGTGAATACCCACCAGTGTCATTAGTTCACCCTCATTTCTCCTTTCTGTCCCCTTTCTCTGACCTAAACTAGCTCGCCCACCCTCTCCCCAGATCTATACTGACCTGAATTTGAGAGCCAACTAGAATTTCTGTAGCCTCCCTGGCGGTTTTCCCGAGTGTGGCTCGGGGTTACATTTCAGGACCATTAGCGGTAACCCCGAGCCACACTCGGGATTACATCGCAGGATCCTGGTGCCTCCTTACTTACCTTGTCCCCGGGATCCTGCGATGTCCCCCGCACTGTTCGAGGGCTCCGTCCTCCTCCGAAGCCTCTCCGTGCCAGGCTCCGTTCCCTGCGAGCGTCGCGACGCACGGGGGCGGAGCCTGGCGGCAAATTCAAAAAAATGTAAAAATCATAACACATACAGTACTGTAATCTTACAGATTACAGTACTGTATGAAATCATTTCACATCCCATTTGTCCCCAGTGCTCTGGCCCATGCCCTGCATGCAGTTTTATATTGCATATACTGTTCTTTCTGCCTGGAAACTGGAGATTGTCCATAGCAACCAAAAAGTGTCCCTTTACGTCAAAAATGGCTTTAGACCAGCTAGAAAACTGCGATAGTAAATTAGAACACTTGCAGAATTGAGCGATAGTGAATCGTGTGGAAATTTATTTTATTACTATTTATTTTTATTTTTTATAATTATTATTTTTTTTTTATTATATTATAATTTATGTTTTTGTGTTTCAAACTTTATCATACCCGGGATATCTACTAGACTCTTGTTTGGACAGATTTAAGTGTGTTATTGTTAATAATTAAATACCTACAATATAAAACGCCAAATTTCATTGCAAAATAATTGTACCGCTTTCAGCACCTAAAATCAGAAAGAATCATACCGCCAAGGAGGTTAAAGGGGTTGTAAAGGCAGAAGGTTCTATTCTATGCAGTAGGGCTAAAAACCTTCTGCATGCAGCTTTCCCAACAGGCCCCCCTAACATACCTGAGCCAGATCTTGATTCAGTGATATGCACAGGAGCCGAGGCTCTCTTGGATCTCTCGCTCCTCATTTGCTCTGATACAGCAGCAGGAGCCATTGATGAGGGATTGGGTGGCAGACACACAGAGCAGGACTCGGGAGCGAGCACGCATGAGTGCCCCATAGCAAGTGGCTTTCTTTGGAAGCACTCGGTGGGGGGTGGAGCCATAAGGTTTTTTTTTTTTGGTTTTTTTTAAAAGCTTTAAAAACATTTTAATGTCCTGGTCAATTTGAGAATAAGATTTTTGAAACAGGACTCTAAACAAAAAGATCTAAGTCAAACACATGCCAAGCATACCAAAGGATTGACAGATCTTCCCTTGGATGCCAAATAATACATTTATAGAGGTGCAGATAAATTTGACGTTTAAATCAAGAGCACAGAAAACTTCAAAATATTCTGGCCCATAATTGTAATTTACTTGTGTTATGAACCCTTACTGTACTGTGACCCTAATTTTTTTTAAATGTTTTTATAAATGTCCTAAATGAACGAGGAAAGAAGAGTGTAGCCAATAGTGAATTAAAGAAGAAGCCTCACTTCAAATTTTTTTTGAAAGTGTTCTATTCCCCAGAGGGGCTGTTTTTCAAAGCACCCATCTCCTTGCTAGCTGGGTTGTCAGGCGGTTGTGGAAGGAAGAGGGTTGCCCTGTCTGACTGCACACTTAGCCTTAGATAGCGCCAAGGAGGATAAGACAAAGTACTACCTGTATCTTGTCACCTGAGGAACAAAACAAAATAATAAAAATGGAAGTGAGACTTTATTATACCAAAAAAACATTTTGACTATACATACACTATAAACGTATGTATAGTCATTTTTTTGTTATAATAATTTTTTTTTTTTTTTTTTAAGTCTCACTTCCACTTTTATTATGGTTTATAAGCAAAGTGTTTTTTTTTGGGGGGGGTGTAGATGTGGAAGGATTGCAACATGTGGCAGGTTATTTTTATGCAGATGTGTACCATTTGGAAAAATTCACTTCACTTTTTGCCACAGAGATACAATAGGAAATAAGGAGAACTTTCCTCTTAGACAGTTGTCCCAAAAGTTTAATCAGTAGTTTTCCTCTTAACTCTTGTCCTGTGGACAGCTGTAAAGTTTTATATTTGCCCTCATGTTCTTTCTTGGTAACAATGGTCACCAATACAAATAAAGGAATCTGAATTTAGCTAATGGTGAGACAGAAATAAAAAATTGACAGGAAGGTTGAGTACTAATATTGAGTAATAGGACATAATGTTTAAATTAAAAATCCTGTTGATTGCACTGTGGAAGGAATGATCTATTTAAAAATATGTGATTACGAATATTTGTGCATTGAGCATATAAACACTTTGACTGTCCTAAGCTTATGCCCATCAGTGCAAAATGGGAAGCATGTCCTGTACCATAAAATTACATTTATGTTACCTGGTAACTAAAAGAATATAGCTTATACATGTCATACACACACACACACACACACATATATATATATATAGCAAATACAAAATGTTTTTTTATCTTGCTCAAGTTTTTTTAACAAGCTTGTGAAAGGGAATTTTTACAGTCATGTGGCATATTATATAATATAAGAGACTGGTTGCGTATGTGCTCAGCAGATTGAAACAACATTGCAAACCTGCTATTACCACTTTCAATAATAATAAGTAATTACAGTTACATAATCCGAAATAAATCAGCAGGTAATTTTAGGTGGCAACTACAATGACAAGCCTGGCAGAACTCCAGGTACTGTATTCAGTTTGTGCTGAAGCTGGCTTTATGTTGACACTAGACACAGCTCAGTTTCTGCCATCCAAGATAAAAACTGTTTGCAGGTAGTAAAAAAAACAAAAACATTAAAAGGAACAATAGTATCTGGAGGAACAAGAGCCATGTCTACTCAAAGCATAAACAATATTTAATTTTTACCCATTTACTATAGTACATTGGCATTGATTATTTTTGCAAGGAACGTGGAGGTTATAAATTTAGCCAGCCCAAAACTGATTTCAGTTTTGGATTATTGTTGACAAGCTTAGGCTTAGCCAGCCACTCTCATTAGCCTAAAGCAGGGTCTCCAAACTTTCTAAACAAAGGGCCAGTTTATCAGACTTCAGGGGGCCGGACTGTGGCCAGTGGCAGTAGAAATTTGACTGGCATCAGTGGGAGTGAACATCACCACATTTGGTATTAGTGGAACAGTGCCCTATTGTGGGTCCCAGTGGGAGAAATAGTGCCCCATTGTGGGTGCCAGTGGGAGAAATAGTGCCCCAAAGGCCAGATAAAGACAAGCAAAGGGCCGCATCTGGCCGCGGCCGCAGTTTGGGGACCACCGGCCTAAAGGATTACATTTTTACTTTAATCACTTAAACTGGCCATAGATGGATCGAAATTCTGCCAGTTCAGCAGGTACCGTCTAAACTTCAATCTTTCTACGATTGTTCCTATTCGAGAGGAGTCGACCTAGTGATCAACTGCTCTCAAATAGGACTGTTGGAAAATTTTTGTTCAATTAGAGCATGCAACCAATCGGCTGCAGTGCTGATCACTTTATTCTGGTCCCGCTGTCAGAATTCAATAGCACTGCGGGGAGGATTCCCGCACCCACCTCGAATGTGTAGATGGGGGAATCCATTTTTTTGGCCAGCATTAATTTTCCATGTATTGTATATCATTGAGAATGCATGGAATTATCGGTAAAATTTGCTAATGAACTGAACAAGGACACTTAATACTTTAGATGAGCAATAAGCACTAGAAAGTGAAGCAGACCCACTTATTACACTCTTAATATTGTGCGGGCTAGAAAATCTCTGTGCAACACGAATGTGCACAGTGTCCCATTTTGGCATTCAAGTGCAGGAATCCCTAAAGCAGACCTGTCAGAATGCAAAAATTCCCAGCATCTAACCCCCCTTCCCCCATGAGTGCCATTCAATGTGATTGCTGGTGACATTGCAGAAGGAGGCAGCAGGTACTGGAGTGGTGAGGTAAAAGGGGTAAAACAACTTTAGACACTGGAGAATGCCTTGGACGGGGAAGATGGCTAAGCTAGTCGTTTTTTTGTTTTTTTTTTATTAGGACAGCTTTCTTTTAATGTGGCCAAATGTCAAATTTCAAGTGGCAGACTGAAAAATGATAGCACAGGTTTATTGAAATAGAAAATTTATAATGTAAGCACCCTTAAATGCTACCCTTGCCTTCCCTATAAAGCCCTCTTGATCATTATGTATATATTCAGATTCAGCCACAGGATTTGCGGTTTGGCCTTTTGCAATATTTGGTTATAGACAATGTATGTATGGAAATAAACATTTATATACAAGGGAAATATGTACAGCCAGCCTTAAAGCTGTATGCTCAGCAAGGCTATTTAGTCACACAAAACTGAGTAATTAGAATATGAAAACCTTCAATATCAGTGGAATCTCCCCTACATGCCACATGAAGCACCATTTAATGGAGGTCTGTGGATTGATTGAGAGTGGCCTCAAACAACATTATTTGTGTATAGTCCCAAAGAACTCAAAAGGACAACCATAACAGAGTTCTTTGCTTTTATTGTGGAAGGTATTCATACATGGCTGTCAAGTGAAGGTACTGTATGATGGGAGATTCTGGATAAAATGTCTAGATTATCTGGAAGTTCAGAAATGTCCATAGTGTATAGCTGGCTTTACATAGATTAGGTCCTGTTGTATGATGATTCAATATTTATTTTTTTTGTAATGCAATTGTGTCATGCAACATTTTTTGTGTATGTATGTCTCTGTGTGCAATATATTACACAAATGTTTTGCTCGTTCTTGGCTGACAACCACCTAAAGAATCTACAAGAGAATTTTTGTTATTGAATATATATATGAATAATATTTTTGTACCCAACCTTCTACTATGTAGCAACCACAAATTCTTATACTAACTAGTTCCAAAACTGATGCTTTTTACTTCCACACTGATGCGTTTGTGCTCCCATTCCTTCCTAAAAAAAAAAAAAAATTGTCCATCCACACAACCACCACAAGCCCATATTTTTGATCTACCTAGCCTTCAGAATTTCAAAACCAAAACAAACCCAATTAAAAATGAGCCAATTAATTTTTTTTATTTAAATTTAACTTCAGAGTTTAAATAAAGCTTTGTTTTGTGCTTTTTTTTACTTTTAGAAAATAACACACGTTATACTTACCTGCTCGGTGCAATGTTTGTGCACAGAGCAGCCCTGATCCTCCTGGCTCTTACCTCCACCGAGTGCCCACCTCAGCAAGCCGATACAAGGGTGCTCATGCAGGCTTGCTCCCAGGTCGCCCTGTCTGCGTCTATTGGCACAGAGATTGTGGCTCAGCCCTCTCACTCGTCACAGGATTTGATTGACAGCAGCAGGAGCCAATGAATGTTTCCTGCTACTATTAATCTGCCTAGTGAGGAGGGAGAGAACTGCTGCTCTCATGCACAGCGCTGGATCGGGAATGGGCTCAGTTAGGTATAAGGGGGAGGGGGGGTTGATTCTGTGACAGATGGTTTCTTACCTTTGTTGTTTGAGTTTGAGTTTTAGAGACATACAAAACACAGATCAATGGCAACCTTGTGCCTGGTCCAAAATAAAAGATGTGCAAGATCAATTACAAGTAATAAACATTTTTTGGTTAGGTGTTTCACACATCTCCTGTGAGCATTTGTCAGTTAGGAAGAACACGATCGCACAAATGTTAGTGTCAGTAAATACAATAACTGCCAGGGAGTAGTAATTAACAGCTACCCTGTTTCCCCGAAAATAAGACCTAGCGTGGTTGTCGGTGATGGCTGCAATATAAGCCCTACCCCCCAAATAAGCCCTAGTTAAAGTCCTTGTAGGTCTTCTTTTCAGGGTAGGGCTTATTTTCGGGGAAACAGGGTAGGGCTTATTTGGGGGGTAGGGCTTATATTGCAGCCATCACCGACAATCACGCTAGGTCTTATTTTCGGGGAAACAGGGTAGTAACACAGACAGTCAAAACTCAGTTTAGCGGTATAGGAGTCAGTGTCGAGGGATTCGCTATCCACTTACCCCAAACCTTGTTAAATGTCTTGACTATTTTATGTAGCTCGAAGGTGAGTTTATACAAGGGGAGGGAGTCATTAAAAGGGGAAGTTCATCTTTACAGAAAAATCTGTAAGGTGAACTTAAACAGGAGGCCCTTCTCACCCCCCCCCCCCATCTCACCGACCTGGAGTGCGGCGATCTCCTGCTATGAACCCTCGTTTAGCCGCCTCACCGGTCCGGGGCTTAGAAATCCCCGCAATGTAATCTCTTAAACGTACCTCACCAGGAGGTATGTATAGGGGCATTCTAATTGGTCAGCGCCATCACATGTGCAGCACTGACCAATTAGAACCCGAGTAGCCTGTCCTGTCACTGCGGGCGAAGAGGAGGATGGTCAGGTCTGGTTAAATAGGCAGACGGCCAGCCTTGTTACCATTTTCAAATGTTTGAGAGACAGAGCATTTTTTTTCTTGGCAAGATCCAGTAGGCGGAGCTCATATTCCCTGCGGCTATGCAGCCATGAATCTTGGGCATCGGGAGTGGGGTCCGTTGCATAGGCAGACTCAGCTGCCAACATAGTCCATTCCAGCTCCTCCGTATGCTCGTGTCCAATAGGAAGTAATCCCCTGTCTACATTCCCCCTGTACCACCTCATCCTCCAACCATTGGGAGTTTAGGTGCCACATCACAGAATTTGTACGTGGGAGGAGAAGGAGGTCCACAGAAAGAGGTGCATGGTCAGAAATCCCCTTAGGTAGATGAGATACTTTTAGAAACAAAGGGAAGCGTAAGGGCTGGGGCAAAAGCGAAGTCTATGTGGGACATGGTATGAAAGGAGTCGGAGTGACAGGAATATTGGTGCACATCCAGATGCTTCCACCGCCATAGCTCAGAGAGACCATACACCTGCATCCAATCATTAAAAGGAGGGATAGGGCCTACTACCACCCCAAAGTGGTCCACTGCAGGAAACTAAGACAGCGTTAAAGTCCCCTACATACAGCAGGTCTAGATAGGAGCAGAAGGGATAATTTAAACAATAATTCAGAGGAAAGGGGGGGGGACATACATGTTCACCAGTGTAAAAGACACAGTGGCAATCTGCATGGTGAGTATAATTCACCCCTCTGGGTCAGTCTTGAAAATTAGGACCTCCATCGGGACGGATTTAGCTAGTAAAACAGATACCCCACGGGAATAGGGAGTATGGGTGGCATGAAAAGACTTAGCCAGCCATGGGCGTTTAAGAGCTAGCAATTTTGTATTAGTAAGGAGAGTTTCCTGAAAGCAGATTATATGGAGCTTATATTTTTTCAGGAAAAAAAAAAGGCCAAGGACCGATTATGGGGTGAGTTCAACCCTCTGGCATTCCAAGAAATCATTTGCAATGGCTTAGACATAGTAAATCAGTTAGTACATAAAACAAAATAAGGGTGATAAATATGAGCATGACAGCATAAGTAGTACCATGCATGACAGTCAAGATTAGAGGCACGCGAGACAATAAGAATTGGACCAGAGTAACAAAAAAAAAAAAAAAAACAATGAGATTGTCCCACTGTCCAACCGTATTCAGTGAGAGGTAAAAAAAAAAAAAAAGGCCAAAAAGGAAAACCCAAAAGCCAACCCACAGGCTCAACCATCCAAATCACAGTGAGCTTGGATCCTGAAACTTAACAAATAAAAAATAAAAAAAAACACACACTCACTAAGGCTAAAAAGTCCCATGGCCTTGCCACAAACTGGTGTGCATGTTCGATAACCATAGATCCAGGAAACGCCTCTGCCCCCAATGTCTCCTGCAACCAGGAATGAAGGAACTGTTTTGGGCGGTTTCCCTCAGAACGTTCAGGGAACCCCACAAAGAGTAGATTGTTCCTGCGGGAACGGTTTTCCAGATCATTTAATTTAGCTTTGCGGGCCAACATTTCATCCGTGGCCATGCGTACTGTGGCAGAGTAAGGGTGGAGGGTGTCCTCTATAGAACTAATATGTTCCTCGGTCCTCCCAGTTCTGTCACGCAAATTTTGCACATCTTGCTTTAACAGAGAGAAATCAATATGGATTGTTTCCATCTGTGTGGTGAGAGAGGCTTTGCAATCTTGTATGGCAAGCATGATCTGTGCCAGTGTAGGTTCTGCCTGGTGTATGGCAGGGTCATAGTCAGACTCTGGGCTAGAAGGCGTGTCCTGAGTGTTCTGGGATGAGAGAGAGGATTTGTTGGGTAGAGAAGACAGCAGGGACAGTCCCTCACCCAGGCTGAGGAAGCATGTGCTGTAGAGACAGGAGGCTGCTGTGTGGTTGCAGGCAGGTCTGTGGAGCCAGTGCCATCTTGCCTCCTGAAACGAGCCAGCTGCTCTGTCGTGGATGGGGGTTACCTGTGGCCCGATTTTCACCAATTGTGCTGGTGCCAGGAGGTGCCCACCACTATTGGGGAGGATACAGTGCCATTTGAGTTATACAGTGCAGGATGTGGTTCAGGATGAGGTTCAGGATGAGAGATGAGTAGGAGCCACGGGATCAAGCAGCCGCTCGGTCCAACATAAAGCCACGCCCCATCTGTTTTTTTACCTTCATGCATAGAATGCATGAAGGTTAAAAAAAAAAAAAAAAAAAAAAAAACTTTAGGCTTTCGAGCCACTTTCATTTGTATCTATTTCTTTATCTCTCCAACAGTTTATTCCTTACATTCTTCTGGAGACTTCACTAAAAAGCCAACTTTTACACATTAAGTAGATTCTTCTTAAATATATTTGGCTTCAGAAAATAGAAACAGGAAGTTCAGTTCACAGACAGCAGTTACACAGACAGCAATAGAAACTTGACACAGTATCTAATGCTTCTCCAGTCTAGTCAAAAGTAATGAATGAAATTGAAAAATCTGAAGTTTGGATAGCGCTCCACTTTAAAGGACTTTAAAATAAAAATGACTAACATGCGGAAAATGCTGGCAAAGACAGGTCCTTTTTTTGGCTCCTAGAGTAGTAGAGGACAGTTGGCTGTGTATAGGGTAGAAATGAGTGAAAAATATACATCCATCTATGTACAGGCAGTCCCCGGGTTACGAACAAGATAGGGTCTGTAGGTTTATTCTCAAGTTGAATTTGTAAGTCGGAACAGGTACATTTTTTTAATTGTAGCTCCAGCCAAAAAAATAATATTTATGTTTTTTGGATAGCATAGGGAAGGGTTAACACCCCTGTAACATTTATTTTGTTGTCTGTACCCCTGTTCAAAAGATTTCACCTTACTTTCTGTCCCCATGACAGTTGGATTTTGAACATTGTGGGTTGCTGTGGAAACAAGGATTGGTGATAGTTCCAGTGGAGACACCTTTTTCCCATGACAACCCTTACAGGAGTGAATTTCCCTTCCTAGAGGGAGATTTCCTCTAACTTCCTGTTGTCTCCCTCCGTTTGTAAGTCGGATGTTTGTAACCCAGGGACCGGCTGTAATAATATTTACATTGAACCACTGCCCATTTACTTACGGCAAATGGTCCAAGTCCTGAGTATTGGGTTTGGGTTTGGCTGTCACCCTGTTGACTTCATTGTGCAGTCCATCTAGCATAAACCTCAAAAACTCTTGGGCATCCTGTTGACTGCAAAGAAAAAGAGAAACAGAACAGTTTAGTTTTCAGACCTATTTAATGCCTATGCAATCACGAGAATCCTGTATTATAAATAATAATGTTAAAAGAGTGGTTGAAGGGCTCAGATCTGAATGACATATTACATATACAAAAGCATTCATCTAAGAGTGAGGAAATCAAAAATCATTTATGTCTAATGCCGCGTACACACGAGCGGACTTTGACCGGACTGGTCCAACGGACCGAATCTGGCGGACAATTCGACCGTGTGTGGGCTTCATCGGACCTGCAGCAGACTTTTTTGGTCGAAAATCTGACGGACTTTAGATTTGGAACATGTTTCAAATCTTTACGTCGGAACTCCACCAGACCCAGTTCCTATCGAGAAATCAACTCGTCTGTATGCTAGTCCGACACTAGGGCAACTATTGACTACTGGCTATGAACTTCCTTATTTTTAGTCCGGTCGTACGTCATCACGTACGAATTGGTCGGACTTTGGTGTGATCATGTGTAGGCAAGTCCGTTTGTTGGGAAAGTCCGTCAAAGTCCGCTCGTGTGTACGCGGCATACCTGTTCCACGATCTCTGCAAAACCCATAGAGTAACAATTTGACAACAGTTGGTGAGCGGCAATGGTGAAGAAGAGTGGTGCTGCTCCTGAAATGGATTGGCTGTTATAGGACTTTTTTTTTACCAACAATGAAAATGATCTTGGACTCTTTTATCTGGTTTTGGTCTGATGCTCCTTTCTATATTTAAATGGTTTGAGCAATAAAAACCCATGGGTTCTGGCTTTACAATACTCTGCTGTACAAATCCATCAGCCAATCCAAAACCTGTAGCAAACTGACAGATCTGCATTCAGACAGTTTAACACCAACACAAAACTGTGCTGTATTACCAAGTATGAGGCATAGCCTGTATATGGCTGGCCCTGTGTAATTGCTCACTATAAATAGAAACATGTAAAACCTTAACTGATGTTTAAAGAGGAAGGTGCATTAAAGCTGAACTGTGGTTACCTATAAAAAGCCATCAATTGCATGCAATCCTTTTTTTTTTTTAATCTGAAAATGTTATCCCTATTGTTTAGTCAAAGTAAAAAATAAAAACTAGCACAGGGGACATTTAGAGTAGGTATGTGTGCATTGTGCGTCTGTCTCCTCTGTTAGCAGAAATCCCCCCTCCATCGAACTCCCACCGACCCCCTCAACCATAATCTTCAAGCGTGGTGGAAGTTAAAGGGTAACTTCATTTTCGGGGGGGGGGGGGGGGAGAGAGCAAATAAAAGAACAACATAGCATGTACAATTGCGATACAAGTCACATTGTAATTGAATGTTATTAAAAAAATTACCTTTCCTTTTCAATCTGCAGCTACTGTAATTTTCTATAAATGCAATGCAATATGGCTACATGGAGTTGTGCTGTAAACAGAATGTCTACTGACCACTCCCCAGAAACATAATTTCGATAATTTCCTCATTGTGTGATTGGCTCACCAATTTTCCCAGAAATCTGCCTAAGATACAAGTCAGATTTCAGGAATCCTCTGCAACAAAAAAATAATTTTTGGTGAGATAGTTCCAATAGGAACACGTCTAAAGGGATGCAGGCTCATCAGCTTTCCTCATTAGTGCCCTGCAGCTGCCACAGCTGACTGATAATTATGAAACCGCTCCCATTAGACCCACTTAGCACAGAGGCACAGACAAACACACATGGATTTCTTCAGAATAACAAAAAGGTAGGAATCTGCAACAAAGGTTGTTATTATCCTTGCAGTGTACATAGATCACCCAGAGGGGAATGTTTTTTTTTTTCTCAACAAAAGTGGAGTTACGCTTTAATGGAACTGAGGACAGGCACTCGTCAAAAGTGCCTGACTATGCCTGCCCTATTCATTCAGGTCCTCCATTCATAGAGGTCGGCAGTGGCGGTGCGTCCATAAGGGCGCAGCCCCCTCTCTCCAGCCACCCCCTCTATCACAATTAGATAGATTCATGCATTGCTATGGGGTCATGCAGCAGAGGGGAGGAGCCCAGAGCACTGAGACCCGACAAGTGGAGGGCTGCTCTGCCCAAAACCACTGCACATAGCAGGCACGTACAACATGTTTGTTACAAAAAAATAAAAATAAGGCCCTAATATCACTTTAAGCCACTGCCCAATTTATACATCTCCAGTAAAAACGAAACATTATCCAAGAGTTGGGACCAAAAATGACTCGAAGGCCGGCCATAGATGGAGCGAATTTCTTTCCTGCAACCACAGTGCTGCTGAACTGGCCAAGATTCGACCATCTATGGCTGGCTTTACATACATTATACATGAAAACTTCTCTGTAATGTTGGTGCTATATAAGAAATGAAAAAAGCAGTGACAAGGGTATATATACAGTGCACATAGGCATGCACACCTATCCAAATACATACACTATATTGTCAAAAGTATTGGGACACACATGAATTTAACAACATCCCAGTAAGACACGGATGAGCGAGTTTGGGGTGGAGGAACTTGACTGGCCTGCACAGAGTCCTGACCTCAAACCGATATAACACCTTTGAGATGAAGAAGAGCGGAGACTGCAAGCCAGGCCTTCTGGTCCACATCAGTGCCTGACCTCACAAATGTGCTTCTGGAAGAATGGTCAAACATTCCCATAGACACACTCCTAAACCTTGTGGACAGCCTTCCTAGAAGAGTTGAAGCTGTTATCGCTGTAAAGGGTGGGCCACTACAATATTGAACCCTACGCACTAAGACTGGCATGCCATTAAAGTTCATGTGTGTGTAAAGGCAGATGGCCCAATACTTTTGACAATATAGTGTATATAGTACAAATGAGACTATATGAGGTCAATTCACTAAGAGATAAATACCGCTTGAATTTCTGTGTTAAAATAACTCATGCAGTATTTACTGCATCTCAAAAGTAATCAACTCACTAATATGTGTTATTGACTGTGTTAATCACTTAAATTTAACTTTATTTTGGGTGTTGTTTTTTCACAATTTTTTTTGCATGCTAATTCTGCACCAGAGGAAGGACAGTCCTGTAAATAAACACACACAGAAATATTAGGAAACCATGAAAATATTCTAGTGTGCTTTCATTCAAAAAAGGATCTCCCTCTGGTGAAATGTTACAAAGTATTTTCATTCCCAAGTTTAGGACCAAAGCATTTCCACACTGATACATTGTATACTTTTACCTCACTGCCCAGTATAGAATTCCCCCGATTCTTATTTTGTACATTGCTAAAATACTGACTGCCTATTGCCAAGTAATAAATAATGAATGTGTGCTTTCTTTAGTAAATTGACTTTAATGATTTATCTCATAAATTTTTTGTGGTATTTACCTCACTTTGTGATATTTTACTTTGATGAATTGACTCTTCATCTCATGCGATATTTCCCAAAAAATTGTCACGTGACCTTCTTATCGCATGTGGAATACTTTATTGAATTGACTCCCCTTAAAAAAAATTCTCAACTGAATAATAGTTTGTAAATGGTAAGCTGTTTCCATGGAATGACCAAATCGATATTTTACAGAGAACGTCAGCCTGTAAGACAGCTTGCAATATGAAGCAATGAAATCTCATAGCTGAACCACATGTAATTTAATGGTTGTCCTGGATAGTAATTAGAGATTTAAAATGAAATGTTTGTGCCACCTAATAGGCAGGGCTGTTACCATTTCATAAAGTACTTGCGCAACAAAAGGTTACAGTTCAAAAGTTAGCAGCTGATTGAATACTAGTATTAAACACAAAACATTCCTTTGTATAGAACATTTTAAAGTCCGACTCCAGCCATTAGTAGAGTGGGGAACAGTTAAAATTTATGTCAGGTTTTACTTCATGATTTTATGTTTGTGACCCCATTAGGAAGGTTTTTTTCCTCTCATTTTCTGTTCCTGTGAGGACAGTATGTAGGAGGGGGGGGGGGGGGGGGGGGGAGGGGTGGTAATGCAGGGGGAAGGTGGGCATCACCAGTACAGGGAGGCACAAACAGCGACAACAATATTGTTAGAAGTTCTAACCTTTTTTCCACTCTGATAAAACAAGGTGAAAGATCTCTAATCACTTCCTGTTCTGAAAAGAAGTGTGGGGAAATCTCCCCATAGGGGACACAGATAGCAGTAAAAACCTGACAGATGCTCAAACTGTTCCCCACTCGATCCAAAACAAAAATAAAATTATTTGGGCTCTAAATACTGCAAAACATTGCTTTGTGGTCATGGATCTGGTTATATTGATGAATCTCTTACTTGTATCCCATAAAACGTGGTGCATATCTCTGTATCTGACTTTTGAACTCCATGGGGCTCACAACCTCATTGACTGAACTTGTCCACATTGCTTGAAGCAGACGGGCAAACTCTAGGAAAGATAGTAAAGAGAGAGAAAGTGATCAGTTCCAAAGTGCTGTAAGAAAGAGAAGGATTTTTATTGCTGACTTTTCAGTTCACAGGAAGTGACATGAACACTGCATTTCTGGCAAGATCAACTGCTAGTTTCTGTACTTGGTGGAAATGCTTTTTGCCTGAAAAAAGGAAATGAATGCAGCCACCATATCTAAGGACTGGTAAACTGCAATATATTACATTTTCTTATTAGAGTTTTTTAAACAACCTCATCGGGGTAGCAAAAGATCCATAAAATAAGGTGTCCTGAAAGAGAAAAGCTCATACTCCCCTCTCTGATGGTCTGGGTATCTCACCACCAA
Organism: Lithobates septentrionalis; assembly: GCA_037952835.1. Classification (NCBI taxonomy): domain Eukaryota; kingdom Metazoa; phylum Chordata; class Amphibia; order Anura; family Ranidae; genus Lithobates; species Lithobates septentrionalis. Next base: position 2,402,089 of record JBBDGP010000585.1, read on the forward strand.
TCCATTTGAGTGTTGCAACCTTCATCAGTCTCCCCTGGACTCAACACTTCCAGAGTGTCAGGTGCCTGTGCCAACCATCACATGTTGTGGTTCCATCTTTTGACCCCGTATGCACTGCTAAATTCTGTGGGAGGATGGAACCATGGTAAGCGAAGGGGGACAGGGACATTTGACAATCCCAGATCTCTTAAATGCCAAAGAGAGTAATGGAGGCTGAATTGCTAAAATGGAGCAGAAAATTGAAAACTTGGCCACCAGAGTGGTGAATGCTAGCGCTCTTCATTTACAGGGCACTTTCTTTAGTCAGTTTTAGGAACTTCCACCAGCAAGTAGAAGATTCAATTAGTCAAATGTGAATGCTAAAGTTTAGTACAGTCCGTTCACTTTCATTTGTATAGTGCTTCCAGATCAGCCCTGGGTTGTAGAGTAAGGCATCTTTTACACAGGTAGCAGTAAAATTAGGCCGCTGAGCTGCAGTCTCATAGTTGGAAGAGGGTGTTCACATGCCACAGCCATGGCAAATTTAAGGTGGCATGCCAAGTTGACAGGTGGCACCACCCATCAAGCTCAGACAGGCATTCAGGTCATGAAGCCACCCTGCAATTGCGAGCCAAATGCTTGGCTCATGGCTGAGGCACATTAGCCCAGTTATGAATTGCTCTTTGGCAAAAAGCAAAAAAACAAAAACAGAGGCATTAAGGATGAAACAGGGTCTCCTGAATGCGTGACCATGGCACTGCTTAGCTGTACCATTGTGCATCGCTTTTCAGAACATGGGACTAATGTGAACCTAGCCTTACGTTGACTTGGTTCACATGTGTGATGTAGCAGTGCATCTTTTTCGCACATTACCATGCATAAACGTAGTGCAGCCCATTCATTCGAATAGGCTGCCCACCTCATTCAAATCATACCAACGAAGTGCATGACTTTTTTCCAAACTGAGCCACAACAAAACACTCAGTACTATGGAGGGCAATTTCATGTGCATGTTAGCAAGGTGCGTTGAGGTGTTATTAAGGATTAGTGGCACCACCATGCACCTGCAAAAGGGATGCGCTTTTTTTTGTGTGTGCTGTGGGAACTTGTGATTTTACATGTGTTCTTGCATTGCACAATTGTGAACCTAGCCATAGTAAGGCAATTGTGGACCAAAACCTGCGGTTTTGGTCCAGAGGAAGGACAATCAACCCCTACCCCAAGGAACGGTTGGTCGCCTATGATGTCACATAGGAGGAAAAAAATCCTATCTGACCCCCCTAAAAGTTCAATATCCTGGATAGAAACATTAGATATTATTAGCTGGAAGAAAATCATGCAGTCCCTTTTTAAATTACATTAAATTGTGCCAACTCTATAGAACTCCTGCCTATATTGAAAATTCATTCTATTGACATCCTATGGCCCCTTGTCCTTTTACAGTCTTTGGGATAAAAGATTATAACACATCTTTACACTACCCTTAAATATTTTAATATTTTATTTTTAAGCTGAACCTACCCAATTCACAAATCTTTCATTGTAAATGAGATAGTCCATCCCTTTTTAATATTTAATGGTCCACATTGGAACACTCCTAAAACTACTTTGTCCTTACTACAATATGATGCCCCAGGACTTTAAATTTTAGATGTGGATTTAAAAGTGATTTATACACAGGCAATAACATTTTAGCACAGCATGTTATATCTCCATTTTTATGCATGCAAAGATTTTGTTTGATTATGCAACTTCTACTTGACAATGATAAGTGCTGCTAATTATTAACCAGCAGCAAGTAAAACGGGATCTGCTTTGAATGTAGGGCGCATTCACACCAGGGCAATCAGCTGTGGTGCGTTACTGTACAATGCAATGTAATGCAGGTGTGTTGTGAGGGTAAGGTGCCATTAAAAATGAATTCTCTGCGTTTTCATGCTCACTAAAACTACACACTATGTCCTGCAGTTTGCATTGAGATATGTTGGAGTGGGTCTTGACATTGGTACAGTGTAATTTTTTCCTTACTATGCATTCTAAGCATTTCCTGTATGTGGCTTCTTATGATTTCCTTCCCCTTTTGACATTGATCACTGTAAATCTTTGGAACATATTAACACTGTAGAAGTTTCAATGTAGTGTATTGTGATTCTAATGCCAAGGTCACCGCTGCCCTCCCATGTGCAGACATGCAAGTGCAGACTATGGGGCTGATTTACTAAAGACAAATAGACTGAACTTTGCAAGTGCAGTTGCACTCCTTTTCCCTGGGAAATGTAATGTGGTAAAGCTTTGCTTGGTAAAAAATACCCAAATCAGGTGCAAGTAAATAAAAAATAAAAAAACATATTTTTTGCTTGCACATGATTGCATGATAGATATCAGCAGAGCTTTACCACATTTGCTAAGCTCTGAGAAAAAGGACTGCAACTGCACTTGCAAAATGCACAGTCTATTTTCCTTTAGTAAATCTACCTCACTATGCTTAGGGGGTTATAATATAATATCAAATCAATTCTAATAAGCAACAATTCTGAAGTGCAGAAAAAGGCTGCAACTTTGTGCAATTATACTGTGGATCAGGGTACACAGAGATCAAAAATTTACAGCAGTGTCCAAAAATACACTGTAGTGGGTATGCATTGGTATGTGTTGTGATTTTTTTTTTTATCTTTATTTTTATGCTCCCAATGACTTGAACAGACCTTAAAAACTCTGGAAAGTACAGGTAGCTCCAAATAAACAGCAAGTATTTTTCACATAACTTCAAGGTTTCCCTAACAGGATCATTTATTCTTTTCTAGCCTTTGCTGAGCCCTTAGGTATTTAGGTCTCACTGCTTGCTGTTTAAATTCACCCCAATCATTCTTATATGTGCTAAACAGAGGCGATGTGCAATATTGCAATGTGCCATCTACACCTACTCTAGCCTTCATGTCTGGCTCCAAACTTTATCCCATAAACCTACCACCCCTGATCATTTACAAACAGATTCCTCTCCATCACTCTGCCACCTCTGTATATGCATGTATTTGTTATGTATATATTCCTTTTGTTCTTACCATATTATTATTTTTATTATTATAATAAGCGATTTATATAGCGCCAACAGTTTACGCAGCGCTTTACAATGTAGAGGGGGGGACAACACAATTACAGTACAGTTCAATACAAAAGGCACAGGAGGGCCCTGCTCATAGAGCTTACATTCTAAAGGGAGGGGGTGGTGGTACAAAAGGTAATAGCTGCAAAGAATGATTTGATGGGGGTGGTACCATATAAAGTTGAGTTTAAAGTTTTACATATAGCAACACTGCATGTATTGCTAGGTGTGTCAATGAGTCATACCACATTCTATCCTAAATTCAGTTTTAACATCGATCTTTTAGCAAATAGGTGTGCCTTTGTTTGGATATACCTAATTTTGTATGTGATTCATATGAAAGGCTACAACAATGCAACAAGAGCATTCCACATAAAACTCTTGGAAAATCAACAGAATTAGTCATCATCACCTAACTTTGAAAATCTAAGCATGCTCCTACGAAATGCAGGCCAGCATTATTCTCTTTTATATGTATGCAAAATACTTATATACAGCATGAAGTTGATGAGTAAAGAGTAATAAGAATGTAGGAAAACATATACAATTTTACTCCACCTAAAACAAAGTTTTGATAAAGTAGGGAAGGTCTTTACAGCTGTTTAGGATCTTGACGGATGATCTCCTATTCCTAGCATCACTGAGACAGGCTAAGCATAGCTTTTCAGGCAAGCTTCTATTGTCACTGTCCTAAATTAGTTTTCTGTATAGTCCTCAGAAGAAAAGACTAGAGGGCAAGCCATATAAAACTTCTGTTTAAATATATACAGCAACTTCACTTAGAAAGTGATAGTGCAAGTTCAGCTTAAAAACATAAGGACCACTCCCTAGGGGGGCCCCCTTGCCTGCCCTCCCTTTTCCTCTTCTTTTCCCTTGCCCCTTTCTGCCCCCCTCTGTGTATGCACCTTGTCCTCCCCACGTCTCTTTTATCTCTACCCTTCCTATTCTACCCCCAGAGCCCCCCTGCCCTGACTTGAGCTGCTAACTAGGCATTCCCCTTAGTATACCTGCTGCCCTCCCCAGCCTGCAGTCTCCCAGCACTCTTGTGCTATTTGGTATTGTCCCCCCATTGGGGTACCAAACAGCCGCCTCTGTTAAATTTTTTTTCTCTCTCCCCCTGACTAAACCTAGAATTTCAACCTAACTCTGGGTAACGTTATGGAGGATTATCCTCCCCTTGGTGTTTGCTATGCACCCTCTTTAACCGGGCATGGTTTTTTCCATGCTTTAGCTCTGTTTCATTGTACTTCTAATGCCCCGTACACACGGTCGGATTTTCCGATGGAAAATGTGTGATAGGACCTTGTTGTCGGAAATTCCGACCGTGTGTAGGCTCCATCACACAATTTCCATCGGATTTTCCGACACACAAAGTTTGAGAGCAGGATATAAAATTTTCCGACAACAAAATCCGTTGTCGGAAATTCCGATCGTGTGTACACAAATCCGACGGACAAAGTGCCACGCATGCTCAGAATAAATAAAGAGATGAAAGCTATTGGCCCCTGCCCCGTTTATAGTCCAGACGTATGTGTTTTACGTCACCGCGTTCAGAATGATCGGATTTTCCGACAACTTTGTGTGACCGTGTGTATGCAAGACAAGTTTGAGCCAACATCCGTCAGAAAAAATCCATGGATTTTGTTGTCGGAATGTCCAAACAAAGTCCGACCATGTGTACGGGGCATAATTCATATGTACTTTGCACTCTCACTTATGCCTTTATATTGAAACTTTTATTCTTTCAATAAATTACCTGAGCAAGAAAAACATAAGGACAATTATCATGATAAAGGAATCTGTGTTCTCTGTTCTAAATGGTAGATATAAATACTTTTTACAGGCTGCGATATTGTAACTTTGATGCAAGTAACAAAGAAAAATATTGCAGCCAGAGCTGACCCATGCCAAACATTTGTGAATGCAGCCAACTTTACAAGCACCAGGCTTCACATGATTATGTGTGATCTCTGATCCATCATCTCAATCTACAAAGTAGATGCTGACCCTGAATAGTGCCCTAACAAATATTTATAAAACCTAAACAAACCCTATGTAGGCTAGTAAGACTAAAATCTTTTAACACGAGGACAAGGTAAAAGCCTGTAGACAATTATATGGCCCAGAAAAAAAAATAAATGCAATTAAATACCTAGGCCAGATTACTTACACCCACGGGTTCTCAAAGAGTTGAGCTCATTTATCTCTAGGATTTTTATAGCCTTTTTAATATCTGGCGAGTGAAAAAAAAAGCACCCAGACAGAGGATACAGCAGCATTTAAAAAAAAAAAAAAAAAAAAAAAAAAAGAGAGACACGGTTTGATTTACTAAAGGCAAATCAACTTTGCACTACAAGTGCACTGCAAGTGCACTTGGAAGTGCAGTCGCTGTAGAACTGAGGGGAAGATGTGAAATGAGGGGAAGCTGTTTATTTTCCTTGCATGTCCCCCTCAGATCTACAGCGACTGCACTTCCAAGTGCACTTGCAGTGCAAAGTGGATTTGCCTTTAGTAAATAAACCCCATAGTCACCTTGCCCAAGCTCACCCCCTCTAACACTTCATATTCATTTCTATAGTGCTTACATACCATTCCTTTCCAACATGCTCCTCCAAAACCCCTGCACAGAAGAAAAAGGGCCAGTGGAAGTGCTGGAGAGGTTGGGCAAGGTGACAGGGACTCATTAAAGTACAGTGCAAGATCTGGGTGCTCTGACTACATTCTGAAGCAGACAATAAAGCTATCAGCACAGCCAAAGTAGTCTCTTAAAAAGCTCCAATTAACTTGCACTATTCAAATCAAAAGCAATGTGTCTAACCCACATGGGACTTAATAAAATTCTGAATAACTTTTAGTTTCAATGGATTAGCACAAAGGAAATGTGGTGCCTATATTTAAAATGGAATAATATCGTCACTCAATATCTACAGATCTGTAGTTTTTTTTTCTATTGCAAGAAAGATATGAGAAATTGATAAAAGGCCCACATACAGTACAATAATATCTTTTACAAAACAGCCAGTATGGATTTATGAAAGACAGAAGTCAAAAAAGTCTCCTTTTTTATTAGGCAGTAATTAGGATAAAGGCTGGATAGCCGTAGGTCTAGAATGTTTGGACTTTGCTAAAGGGTTTGACAAGCTTCCTCAGCACCGCTAATTTATAACTGAAAGGGATTGTAAAAGGTTTTTTTTTTTTTTTTTTTTAAATAACAAACATATCATACTTGCCTCCATTGCGCACATCGTTTTGCACAGAGTGGCCCCGAACCTGTCCCTTGGCGGCTTGACGGCTCCTCCCCACATCAGATAAGCCCCTGGGAGAAGCGTTTTCCCGGGGGTTACCTTGCGGGCACGCTCCCGAGTCCAGCATTCAGCGTCCATAGAGGCCGAATGCAGGACTCGGCCTGCCCCCCCGCATCACTGGATTTGATTGACAGCAGCGGGAGCCAATGGCTGCGCTGCCATCAGTCTATCCAATCAAGACCCGTGGGTCAAGTTCTAGGGCTCAGGTAAGTAAAATGGGGGGGCTGGTCACTGGCAGGTGTTTTTTCACCTTAATGCATAGGATGCATTAAGGTGAAAAAACACATCGGTTTACAACCCCTTTAAGATCTAGATGCCTAGATAATTGATTCTACAAAAAGATAGCAAACTGGCTGAAAAGCCACATTCAGGGAGTGATTCATACTCCTGTATGGTCTACATTAGTAAGTGGTGTATCGCAAGGTTTAGCTTTGAGACTATTGCTTTTTAACCTTCTGGGGGAGCAACAAAGTAAGTAGGTCACCTTATTTATCAAATGCTTGCAATAGCAAGAATTGAAACCTTGCTGTTCGGAGGGAGGCCCACTGCAATAGCAAAGTAAAAAAAAAAAGAAAAGAAAAGTACATATAAGAAATTCTGAGTACAATTGGTTTTAAAGTCACTACAAAAGACACAAGGGGTTTTAATTTACTAAAACAGTGCAAAATCTGGTGCAGCTCTACATAGAAACCAATCAGCTTCCAGGTTTTATTGTCAAAGCTTAACTGAACAAGCTGATTGGCTACCATGCACAGCTGCACCAGTTTTTGCACTCTCCAGTTTTAGTAAATCAACCACAAGGGCTTTCTATGCAAGTGCAGAAGAACGGGTTTAAAGTGACACTAAACAATATCCTTATTCTCCAAAATCAATCAATACACATCCAAACCTTTTAAGTTAAGAATACATACTAGTTAAAATAGTGTTACAGAGAATGTTTTTTTTCTAAAACAAAAAAAACAAAAAAAAATAATAAGTAAAAAAATAAATAAATAAATAAATGATTGAACACTCATAACATAACATTGTAAATAGGTTTTGTTTTGCAGTTCAAGAATTACCCACCTTCCATAATTGCTGTATTGCAGCTCTTTGAGTTGAGATCACGTTTATACGTCTTTTGTAGACAATAGTCCCTAAGATCCTTAGTATTGCTTAGACACTGGAGGATGGAGTTCATAAAACACTGTCATATAAACACATTAGATCGCATTAAAATAGGCATAAAAAAGGGAAAAAATTATATTTTGTATTAAATGAAATAGTAATGATCACTACACACACAAGGTTTTCATCTTGCATTTGTGTTATATAGCTTAAAGGAAACCTGTCTTGGGAAAACATTCTGGTCTTTCCTTTTGAAAATGCTAGTTGCCTGGTTTTGAGTTAACAACCTGAAATAAGTGTACAGACAAATGAAGCCGGTGGTTCTGCTTAAAATTCAGACAATTAGCATTTTTAGGAAGTCAGCAGTTGCAACCCTTATGCTTTTTCAATGGCTGTTTTTCTCCACCCTGCAGCTAATCATTCTATAAGGACTAGTTATGGCAGAGAGTGGATACTGTCTTCGTAGGACAATGTAATGTTACTCAATTGTAGCCACACCACTGCCCACATTTTATCCACCGTTAATCGAATGCTGGCTAGAATGTAGAGCCTACAGTGTTTCACAAAGGTTTCTCGGCTTAACGTTGCAAAGTCTGTAATTGTTGGAGAGGCAGGCCTTATTACTTTAATACATGACCAGGTTCTTCCCTGGCTTTTCCATTTAATTTAATTGACCCAATTGAATAGCACTCCACTTGATTCCTGAAGCAAGTGGGGAGCAATGCACATTGGTAAAACCTATCACCGTACTTTAGAAATGTGCAGCATGTGTTTTTTATGCAATGGAATGGCTGTGGTAAGGGGCATACTGCTGCTTTATAAAAGAAGCTCTGCATTACAGAATGATCACCACAAAACCATTACAGCATTATTATCTCATTTGCATGCCTACCACACTTCTATAATATGTCTTGCATTGTACATTACAAATCTTACCTTAGCAATGATTTAAACAAACATTTCCAACACAGTCAGACAACTTGTCTAGTAATTTTGGGAGGATTTTAAATGTCAGTGTTGTGTTATTGTTTGTATGGTGTGCTTTAGGGACAATAAAATTATTGCAGGATCTGAATGATTCTAGTTCAAAAATAAGGCAGCAGGAAGAGGTTAATAATTTTAAGCATGTCTCCTTTGTTTGCTAAGATCCCAGATAAACCAGATGGAATCTGAAGCTATCCTCAGAAGAACTTTTTTTATGCTCCATGATGAGTGGGAGCGTTTGTGTTGTCAACCGATACATGCTTGCTATCCACCTCAAGTTACTCTGTGCTGGCTATATTAACTACATAGATTGCTGTGCAGTGAATAAGATTCTTCCATCTGGTTATGCAGCACACCATCTAGTCAGTCTGGTGCCCTTACATGGCTCATGAATTTGGCAGCATGACAACTGAAGCTGAACTATGATGAGCCTTACTAAGATCTGCACTAGACCTCCTGTAACCATCCATTGTGCCTGAATCCTACCAGGTCCCCTCAAGCTTGTCTGAAGACAGCGAGATTCTCCTGTTACCCATAAATGACCTAAATCTGGAAACCTCCTCCCAGTTCTCTACTTCAACATTTGTCTAATATGTCCTAATGCCATTCCATACAACTCTACTGGCTGTAATGTGGAGATGGTGAACATGCACCGAAAAGTAGAAGTCAAGCAAGCAGGGAAAAAAAAAAAAAAAAAAAAAAAAAAGATCAACTAAAGATCTGATTAATGCTACTTTTACACAGGGCAGATTCTGTTGCAATCAGCAGAGGATCTGTGAGCTGATCACCTGGTGATCGGAGAAGAGCGGGTGGATGACGCATTCGTCTGTTCAGTATCTGCAGAGCAGACACGGACAGAGTCCACTCTTCTCCATGGGCATCCACGAGTAAACAGACCCTGCTATCTGTTTACACCTGGCTACTGCCGATCCCCTCCACCTAAATGGAAGAGGATAGAGCCCTCTCTTTTTTTTAGCAGGTCTGATCAGACCCGGAGGTAGACAGGTGTAAACAGACACAAGTCTGTTTACACCTGCCTGCCCATAGGGATGAATGGACCTTCCGATCAGATCCGCCTTAAAAACTGACAGGTGGAACCGATTGGAACACCCATTTGAAAGGGGCCTATTTCTTCCTAAACGAAAGGTCTAAAACAAAAGCCTGACTATTTCTTTATAAACTAATGGATTTCCACTCCCTCCATGTATGGTCAGCTCAAGAGCAGACACTGGCCACATAAAAAGTAACTGTGAATTGTTAAACACTAATATATTAATGGGTAAATAAAGCCAAAACTATTTTTGAACAGAATGTGGAAGGAGTAGAGCCTTTGAATGGTTTTCGTCATAGTCTTATCTTCTGAGAGGACACAGACAGATGAAGAACAAACAGGGGTTCTAATCATTTCCTACTTCATCCAAAACGAAAGAACAAGTTTGGTGTTACATGTACTTTATGCCATGTGGTGTAATGTCAATGTGAATGTACGAATGAGGACAAATGCAAAACAAATAAGTAAAACCCACCGTATTGCCCAGATTCCGCAGGCCAACCAAACCTTGTACAACTTTTTGGGGCTAAAAGAGATATGAAAGAAGATTAGTAATATTGCTGTAAATTTGCTGTGATGTCTATACAGAGAGGAAACTGTAAAAAACATGGGTGAAAAGGCACTTATAACTAAAGCGTACAATATAACAGAAAAGCTCCACAACAGTAACATTGGATATAATAATAAACAATTTTTAATGCCAATGAAATCCACTGTGAGAAATGTAAGACATTATACAGAGTATATTTTTATATTTTTTCACTTTTCTACAATCATTAGGGAGACTTAAAACAACATGCATTATTGAGTATGCGATGGCCAAAGTACGAGGTAAATTACTGTATGCCTTTGCTTTTATTGCAAAAATTCCCTGATAATCCGATCCCCTCCAATTATAATTTTATCTAAGTTGGCAGCAGGCATTTAAAGCAGGGGCTTTTTTTCTTGCTCAAGTATTTTATTGAAAGAACAAAAGTTTCAATACAAAAAAGGCACAAGTAAGAGTGCAACGTACATATGAATAAGAATTACAATGTAACAAAGTTAAAGCATGGAGAAGACCATGCCAGGTTAAAAGAGGGTACATGGCGAGCATCAAGGGGAGGATAATCCTCTATAACGCTACATAGGGGGCTGAAATTCTAGGTGTGGGCAACATGTGAACAGTCAGGGAGGAAAACAAAAAACATTTTTTAACAGAAGCGGCTGTTTCTTATCCCAACGGGGGACAATACCAAAGAGCCCAAGAGTGATGGGAGACTGTAGATCGAGAAGGGCAGCAGGGTATACTAAGGGGAATGCCTATCAAGTCAGGGAAGGGAGGCTGTGGTGGTAGAGTAGGGGTGATAGAGATGAGAAAGAAGAAGTGGGGAGGATGAGGGCAAACTTGGGAGGGGGAGCAAAGCAGGAGCTCTTTTTAAGATTACCGACCCATTATTTCACAATATGTTCCATACCCCTTTGTCACTTGGGTTAAGTTGTCATTGTGATCACCAGTCCTATTAATACCAGTATGATTTAAAAAAGATGACAAATAGTTTAGTTTTACTTTACATATGGACAGCTACAAACAGAGCAGCTAAAAGAAAATCATAAGGATTTTATCATATTTAGTGCGTGTGTGTGTGTGTACGTACATATCTCCAAGGGGTATGGGTACCTCCAGGTAACAGACCTCTGATTTTGGTCTGTTACTACTTAACATATGATCTACCACTTTCTTTTGTACTATTGGTATATCTTCTGTTGTGTATACAGTATTACTGTATACAACTTTTTTTTTTAGTGTGCACATAATGATTGCTAGATTTTTAAAAAAAAATTATTTTTACTTAAAATCTTACAGGAAATTTATAATTGGGGGAATATGTAGGCAGCCATTGTTGATCTGCTCATGAAAATGTTTCTTCCTGGCTGCCTCTTGAACAAGCATACAGCAAATGAAGTCGGAATTCCTTGGGGGGAAAAAAGTGAAGCCACTGGATCAGAATAAAAGCCAGGCGTCTACCATTTTAGGTCTTTAATGACATCCGATATATATCTATAGAATATAGATAAATATATATCTATATATAGATCTATATCTATATATCAGTACAAGCTTCCATTCATTTAGATATCATTGGTGAGTAATAAGTTAATAAGGTTTTTTTTTGTTTGTTTATGGATGCTGTTGACATATAATTATTGGATAGTTATTGGTTGAATCTATGCATTTTAATGCCATTTGCATTCCAATATATTGATATATTAACCTTTTGTTTAGTATTCTATGATCCCTTTATCATTTGCATCTTAATATATTAACCTTTCTTTTAGTGCTTTATGATCCCCTTATCATACCATCTCGGGAACCTACAAAGGAACGCAAGTGATAAAAAGTATTTCCTACAGAGGTCTCACTTAGTTTAAAACACATCGCAAACACATAGTCAGGGATCAAAGCAAGGTCAGGGCAGGTGGAGTACAAGCAAGGTCATGCCAGGCAGAGTACAAGTTAGGTCAGGGCAAGCAAGATCAGTAACCAAATCCAAAAGACAATAAAGCTGCTGAAAACACATTCTCTCTCCTGTTTAACTTTCTTCAACAATTCTCCAAATTACATTACAGGCCATCAGAATTACAATCTTTTTTTTTTTTTTTTTGGATCTGGAGTTGAGAAGCATTAACACACTAGGACAAGTAAACCATCATAGAGAAATCAAAGGAAGAACAGTTCAAAGGAAAAACCAGAAAGGACCGACTTGCAGCGTATAACTCAGTGCCTGAAATGACACCGGTAGAGGTCCATGGCACTGGGGACCATCCAAATGTATGCATACACTGCAAACATGTCCTTGACATGCAACTGAACTTTTTAGCCCAGAGAATTAAAAAAAGGACAAGGGTTTTCCTTTTGAGTAGGCAAGATTTATGTATTTTAGGTACATTTTTAATATATGAAGGGGTACTTTATGTTAAGAATAATTGAGCTGAGGGATGCCCTACCACATGCTTTGGGTACAGACATAGAAGAACCAATTAGCACTTCGCCAAGTCCTATAGTATCTCTCCTATATGTATCCAAACGGTAACAATGCATGTACGTCTATAGCATAGGTTCAAACAGTAGGAGTAAGTAACCCAGCTTGAGGGATTTGCAGCTTCCAATATTCCTTAGGATGAGGAATAACTGGAGAAATAAAAGGGAGAAAATGAAGCACAGACCCAAGCACAGGTAAATCCTTTTATTAAAAAGGGCAAAATTAAAGTAATTACATTGCACTCACAATTGGAAAGAATCACACCTCCTCAGAGCAGGGTACAGTGGAACCGCATTGCGGATAATAAAAGCTGTAGCTGTGGCTCTGGAGAAACAGAGCCGGTGTTCTGCCGAGAAAGTTCAAGCGATGCGCCTGCGCAGTACAGGGGGGTCCTTATCCGCCGGGGGAACTTTCTCGGCAAGACACCGGCACACGCTGGGGAGATGAGAATGCCGGCTGCCATGTGTTACATGACAATGTGTTTCAGGGGTGTGTCTCCTTTTATCAAATCTGAGACCCTCTATTGCTCGGTCCATCCATCCATCCTGGAGTATGCATCCATCAAATGAAGCCTGAGCATTATCTTGGTCTAAGTGACACCGCAGAAGTGCCTGAGTAATTCTTTCAAATTGCGAGTGCAATATAATTATTTTAGTTTTGCTTATTTTAATGAAATAAAACCTGCGCTAGTGTCTGCACTTCCTTTTCTCCTTTTGTTTGTCCAGTTATTCCACATGTTTTAGGTAAGCTGACCCTTTAAACAAAATTGCAATGTAATATTCTGGCCATAGCATGTAATAGGACCTCTCCCTGTCATCTTGATTCTCTTAGATATCTGGCCACAACAAGTTACAAAGATTAAAGAGAAGCTGAACTCTGAAAGCTGTACCTCCCAAAAAAGAGGCAGAAGACTAGTCACCAGCACTGTCTAAAGTCTGATCTTTCTCCATTATTAACTTAAAATACATTGCTCTGTAGGGAGTCTCTATATGAAGGTGGCCATCTTGACTGAAGCATGGCTTTTGCTTTCTATTGTCAGAGCCTCCAGCAAGAACAATGAGCAGCGCAAAAGTGACATTTCTTACTCCACATCTTCTTTGATCTTAGTGGTTAGAAGCAGCAATGTCTTAGAGGAAACGTATGGCCAAAGCTCTTTCAGTCATACTTCTCCTCTGGGTCACAGGAGTGCACATAGCTCTGCACTCCTGTGACCCTGATTCAGCTGACAGCGGGGTCCTGCAGGGATCCTGACAATGTTGGGATCCATCCAGATTCCTGACTGGCAGCTGACTCAGCCTCTCAGCGCACCGATGGGACAGCCGCTATGCCGCCTCCACCACAGCCTGGCGCTCCAGATCAGAGAGCCACTGATTGACAATCACTGGTCAGAGCAGACCCAAGAACTGAGCTATCAGTGGTCGTTGCTCGCTCAGTTTTCAGTGCAGAGGCAACAGAGCACAGCTGCAGCACTGGACTAATGCTGCAGCCATCTAGGGGATTATGAATGTTTGTTTTTTTTTCTTTTCACACATTGCTTATATACAGTTTTGAGGCTATAGGCACAGAAGTGGCTAGGCACCCCCATGTGACAGGAAATGCACTGCTAGTTTTCAGGGGGAATTCCAGACAAAAAGTTAATTTTCATAATGCTTAGGCATAATTACCATTTCTAAATGTTCCCTTTAACTTGGCAAACTTTTAATTTTTTTAATTCAATTTCACTTAAAATTTTAGCAATGGTTCCACAAATCCTGTTACATCAAATATCAGTATACCGTACCAGCCATAATGTATTACAGATTCCCACTGGCTACATTTAATGCATTATACAGTATAACTTGGCTGTAAGGAAAGGCATGCCAATAGAGGAGAGGACTCCTCTAGACAGACTTCTGTGCACAACTTAAAACATGTCCCCCTTTGTGCTCACAAGAATTGGGCACTGGCTAATGCATATTAGAGCTGCACAATTCTGGCTAAAATGAGAATCACGATTTTATTTGCTTAGAATAAAGATCACGATTCTCACGGCGTAACATCTTTCACATTACAAAAAAGAAAAAATCTGGCTAAATTTACTGTTTTGTTTTTAATTCATTGAATGTATTTTTTCACAAAAAAAATTGTGTTTGAAGGATCGTTGCGCAAATATCGTATGACATAAAATATTGCAACCACCGTTATTTTATTTTCTAGGGTCTGTGTGTGTATGTAAATATATATATATATATAATAAAAAATAATATAGTTTTGGGGGTTCCAAGTAATTTTCTAGCAAAAAACACATATTTTAACTTTGTAGGAAACAAGTTTTAGAAAAAGGTTTAGACTTTAAGTGGTTAAACTTCCCTAAGGTCAGGTCAGATGGAAGTTAAGTTCATTCCTTTGATCTAAGAGAAAAGTTGCAATGTTTATAGTCATCTACCAGCATAGACAATGTTAAAAACTTGGCAGACTGCTTGTTTTTTTTCTTTTAATAGCTGAGTGAGCAGAGAACTCTCTACACTTGTTACATGAATGAATCAGGAAATTCTCTATAGATCGTGAGGGGGTTGAATTGAGATCACAATTTAACGATTAATCGTGCAGCTCTCATATGCACATACTCGCGCACGCACACGTGCCATCACACATGCTCGTGCACCTGCGACAGATGTTGGCGCCAAACAGGCTATTTAAACTCAGCCAGTGCTCAGGATCAGTGCTGCTTTGTCTTTTAGCCTTCCCGGTATCCTGTGATCCTGTTATTCTGTATCCAGATTCCAGTTGCTGACCCAGCTTGTCTGACCACTGTCTGAACTTTGCCTGTACCGACCACGACTTGTCCTTGACCTCCATTTCTGTCTGCTCCATTTGCTTTTTTTCTCCATTGACGGTCTCCTGACCTGGCTTGTACCCAGACCACGCTCTTGCCTGCTCCTCTGTACCTGATCAATCCTGCCAGTATATGTCCCAGCTTGCCTGACTCTACTTCCGGACACATCCTGCTGTGCCTGCTATTCTACAGTCTGCTACCAGTGCGTGTCTCACGGTCGCCAGTACCAGCCTGCCATCCACCAGCCCGCCTGCTTCACTAAAGACAACCGATGACCTCTCCTGCCTGGCGTGGATACCTGCTTTGTCACTGCAAGACCTACAGGCACTAATGTTACTCTGCACTCCTGTGCCTTCTGTTACCAGAGGCCCCAAGTCAGAGTTGTAAAAGAGGCCTTACTCAGCATTGCAGGCTCTGCTACCAGGTACACGATATTGGCATTCTCATACCCAAGATATAGAATCCAATTTCAGCAAGAGTTCTACAACTTCTGCCTGTGTTAAAGCAGTGTGTTAGACTGGTTGGGCTAATATTATATATGTACAGGTAGAGGAGAGGGAGGTGGCAGACATGGCATATCTACAACATCTTGGGAATAAAGCTGATCCACGTTGAATTATATGTGCCTAAAGGATTAGACTTCTCCACCCTCTAATATATATAGCTGCTCTGCCACCTCTGGAAGTACTTTCAAAAGCAAACATACTATGAAGATCAATTTTAACCAGTGACACTACCAATCAAGCCATAGACATTGACTGGAAAGGATGATGATTGCTTATCTTGACAACCCTGTGATGTGCCTTCTCTCCGGTATTCTCTCTCTAAGGGTTTACAGCACAGCAGTTGACATTGTCACAGATCCCTTCACAAGATTGTCTCCCACAAGCTCTGAAACATGGACGTTTATCAAAGGTTTCTGTCACAGATTCCAATGATCCATCACTGTTACCAGCACAACTATAAAACACCAGTGCCAATGACTACTAGCGCCTGTTATATTAATAAAATATAAAAAAAAAAATTACAAAAAAATTGCTTCCCCTGCTGGCACTGCCAGAAGAAGAATATCCAATTGTCACCCCTACAAATGCCTGATACAACAATTTAGCAAAAATGTGCATCTGGTTAAAAATACAAGCAAATAATTAGCGATACCCCATTAACAAAACACACAATTGCCTCTGTTTTTTATTTTCACCTTTTTCTGGAGGAATTTAAAGTTCCAAAAGGGTTGCAGAGTATAGATTCATTGATAAGGTACCATAACTGATACCATCTGTTTTAGGTGAAAAAAAAAAAAAAAAAAAAATTAAGCCCTGGTTCACGCTGTGGAACCCCCATGTAATTTGCACAGGAATCACACCACATTCCTATGCAAATCACATGCGATTGTGTGCAGTGCAATTTGAGCCCATTCATTTTGTATGGCTCAAATCGCACCACATCCGCACGAAAAAGGTGCAGGCACCTTTTTTTTTTTTTTTGCCGCACTGTAATAGGATAGCATGGCTGTACATACCCCTGCGATCCAATTAAGGCAAACGCATTGCTTTTGCGGTGTCATTAACCTAACATTGACACCTGCAGTAGATCGCATGAACACAGTGCAATTGCTATGCGGTGTGGAAAATGCACATGAATCGCTGTGTTTCCTGTACCACATCAGTGTGAACCTGGGCTGAACCATTATTTGTGCAGCAAATTTTTTTACTGTTTGCTCTTTGTGTTTAGCTTTACACAAACACAGATTCAAGCCACATTAAGCCCTGTGTTTCATATGTATAAGTAATCTAACTATATAGTGAAACGCAAACATACAATTCACATCTTACCCATTCCAAAATCTTAACTCTCCCTCCTCCCTTTTACACATTTGGCAATTTTTTTGGGGGGAAGTTTGTGCATTTTCAAGCAGGCACGGGCTTCCACTTCCTCAAGTAGGCGAGTACGATGTCCCCTTAGTCTGCACACACCCCCCTCCCCCAACCTGCAGCCACCTTGGACACACAGGGGGAAGATTTACTTAAACTGAAGAGTGCAAAATCTGATGTAGCTCTGCATGGTAGCCATTCAGCTTCTAACTTTGGCTTGTTCAGTTAAGCTTTGGCAATAAAACCTGGAAGCTGATTGGTTTCTATGCAGAGCTGCACCAGATTTTGCATTCTCCAGCTTTAGTAAATGACCCCCACAGTGTCACACATCCCAGGAGGCTACAGGACCAGTCTGCATCTCACGCATGCGCAGTAGAGGGCTGGTTTGTGAGTCATCAGAAAGTCATAGCCAGTTTCCAAATCAAAGATGGTTGTCCTGGATCCTAACGAGCTGTGAAGATTTTGGGTTCTCAGAAGACAGTGCTGGACCTCTTAGTCGGCTACAGTACTTGAATCAGATGAAATTGGCACTACGGCACCACCACCCTGTTGGCTTGAAGAACATCAATTGCAAAATTGAGAGGAGCCGAGCTGAAAATCGTCAGCTGAACAGTGACTGCATCCTTTCAGAAGTCCCTTTTTGCGTATTCAGATATCCAAGGGCACTGTGGAAAGCCAGCAGGGGTGATTCCTCCTTCGTGTTTAGTGGATGAAGAAATCTATATGATTTCTCTTGTTCAGTCCGCATGTGAAAAAATGTTGTCACCCTAGGAAAGGAAGTGTATATGGATACACCTTGCTGGTAGGATATCCACAAGTAAATCTAGCTATGCATGTGTGGCTAGCATTAGACCCCTTTTACACTGGAGAGGTTTTCAGGCGTTTTAGCTCTAGAAATAGCCTCTGCTAAGCGCCTGAAAACCGCCTCCCATTTACTGCAGCGTGACTTTTCACACTTGGGTGGTGCGCTTGCGGGACGTTACCAAAAGTCCTGCAAGCAGCATCTTTGGAGCGGGTTGGGAGCACTGTACTTAGCGCTCCCAAAATGCCCTGCCCATTGCAATGAATGGGCAGCGCTTCCAAAGTGCCTTAAAAGCGGTTTGAAAGCGCCACAAAACTGGAGTTTTTAACCCTTTGTTTGGAGTTAAAAGCGCTCCGCTAGCAGCCAAAATGTGCAGCTAAAACGATCGGCGCTTTAGCGCCAACGGCGGGCGCCGTTAGTGTGAAAGGGTATGTTCAGTGACTGGCAGAGCAAGCAGGATGAGTACAAAGTACCTAGAGTATCATTTATATACTAGATTTTGCCTAAACTACGTTCATGGAGTTAGAACTATCTGAAGTTTTTTTTTTTGTTTTTTTTTTAATAATCCATTAAGCCTGGCAGTTGAATGGCTTTCACTGAATGTTCTAAGGTACTTCCAGTTCTGGGAAATCATTGAACAAAGGAGGTGGGAGTGGGGAGGGAGGGGTAGTAAAGTAGTGACACCTGACCAAAGTTTTAGCGACTAACAAATATTTAAGGAATTTACTATCTCTTGGCTGTTTAACTCCTTTGTGAGGACAAGCATTGAAAAGTTAAATCCACTCCTACTTGGAGTGCGATTTCTTTACTTCATTTGTTTAACAACCAAGAAGTAAACTAATTTCTGTAGAGTTCTATTGAAATGCAATTGAGACCAGCACAATCCAAGCACAAAGCGAGGCAGCTTGAAAAAAAAAAAAAAAAAAAAATCAACTGCAAATAAAACAGTATACGTTTTTAGCGGAAAGCTGAGCAAATCCTGCAGCTACGTTCAATGCTCCTCAATTGCCTTAACATTTAAGTACTCAATCCCTTAACATAGAACGTGATCCTGTCCCAGAAGAAAGGGAGTGAATACAAATCTTTACTTAGTAGGCAAGCGACCTTTAAGCTGGACATCCTAAGTTCAGCTGCTCCCCAAAAAACAGGGACCCCCCCCCCCCCCCCCCCCCCCCGACAGCGGTCATCTGGCTTGAAAAGTCTTTTATATAGTTGAATCAGGATAAGTGCCAAACGATGTCCAGAAATGTAATTTAATAAATCCATGACTAGCCAAAAGACAAGAAATGACATGCAACACGTTCCAGGGGCCAAATAATCCCTCTTCATCAGGGCTTGATAACATTAAATTGGCAAAAAAAATGACGTCTGCAAAAGAATATAGTATATACTTACCGCTCCTACAGTCCACTGCTGAGCAATCATCCCCAAGCCCACAGTACAGACATGGAGGTCAGTGTGAGGAACCACTTGGGTGCTATAGGGGACCATAAGAGATCGGCACTCTCAGAAGTGTTGATTTTTCAACAGACTTTGGGGCATGATTCCCCTTTAGGCCTCACGCACACAGGGCATTAGAAAAAATGAGCTGCAAAGCCACTACCAATGCCAGGAAAAGCAGCTGTAAAAAACGCCCTGTGTGCATGAGGCCTTATAAGTAGAGATAAGCCTAAGGCCTCATGCACATGGGGCCTTAGAAAAGCGAGCTGCAAAGCCACTACCTACGTCAGGGAAAAGCGGCTGTAAAAACTGGCTTTTAGTAGCTTTTTGCATTGGCGTTAATGCACGTTTAGCCGCGCTTGCATTTAGCAGTGTTTCTCTGAATCTATTCAAAATCAAGGGTTCCCCATTAGAGGAAATTGATTTGAATAAAAGTCGCACCACAAGTCGGATCATGATGATACGATTTGCGGTGCGGCTTGTGGGCTGAGGATTTTGAAGGGGAACCCTCGCCAAAATGAAAAAAAACAAAAAAACTTGGCGTGCCGCCCCCCCCCCCCCCCCAGAGCAACACTAGACCCTTCGGTCTGGTATGGATTTTAAGGGGACCCCTACGCCAAAAAAATGACGTGGGGTCCCCCCCCATAATCAACATCAGACCCTTATCTGAGAATGCAGCCCGGCAGGTCAGGAAAGGGAGGGTATGAAAAAAGTGTCAAAAACCCGTGTGCTGTATTTATTTATTGTTGACACTTTTTTTTAGGTGAATGGGTAGGGTTACAATGTACCTCATACTCATTCACATAGGGTGGGGGCCAGGATCGGGACCTTGTTAAAGGGGGCTTCCAGATTCTGATAAGTCCCCGGCCCACAACCCCCGACAACCAACGGTCAGAGTTGTCGGGAAGAGGCCCTTGTCCTCAACATGGGGACAAGGTGCGTTGGGTCTGGTATGCTCTTGGGGGGGAACCCCACGCCAGTTTTTTTTTTTCTTTTTGCGAGGGTTTCCCTTCAAGAACCTCAGCCCACAAGCCACACTGCAAGTCGGATCATTGTGATCAGACTTGTGGTGCGACTTCTATTCAAATCAATGTCCTCTCATAGGGAACCATTGATTTTGACATAGGGCTTCATTTTCAGGTAAGTCTTTCATAATGTGCTAGTTGCAATGCGATGCATACTGGCACATTATGACATTAATTTGCAGGGAGAATATTTTTTTGTTTTTTTTGTGGTTTACTACTGCTTTAACTAAGTGGCCAGCAGAAATGTGAGTATTTATCTTATTTTGCAAGCACAGTTTTTTGAGTCAATTACATTTTTGAGACCACAGCTTAAGGCTGGGTTCACACCTATGTGAATTGGATGCGGGTTTCCCCTAATCCAATTCGCATGACAAGAGATTGTGACCAGCGCTCTATAGAGCCGGTTCACATATCTGTTGCGGCTGCGGAGCGTCTTGCACAGGAATACGCTGTGCGTCTTTGGCTCCTTTTCACGGCCAAATTCGCAAACATTTGGCTCAGATTCGTCCCTAAAATGGAGAATAGGGACGCACCGGACCCCTGCTGCGAGCCTCATCTGTCGGAGGTGTGAACCCAGCCTGAAACTTTAGACCTCATGCACACTGAGAATTTTTGAAGCTACTTCTAGAGGCGTTTGGTATTTTCTTTTTACTGCCTCTAAACTCCCCTGCAGGTCATCCTATGTGTCCATGCACACATAGGCTTTTAGCAGTGTTTCCAGGCAGGTAATAAAAACCCACAGCCAGTTCGTCCTTCAAAACACTTGAAGCTGCTAAACGTGCCTAAGCACTATATGCGTTTAGCAATTGAGTGTTAATTTATTTCAATGGCCAGAACAAGTCCTTTATTCTAGCCAATGAAATTAATTAACGCCCAGACACTTGACACGGGTAAAAGCGGTACATACTTTTACAAGAGAGTTAGGCATTTTTTCCCCAAAAACACTGCTGTCAGGAAGGAGGCTTCTAGGAGATAAAAAAAATAAATAAATAAATATGTCAGTGTGCCTGAGGCCTTAACATTTAACCTCTGCAAGACTTAAAGTAAATCTAAATCACTAAAATCTCATATTAATCAGGTTAATGTCAGTTTAAAAGTATTTTTAAACTTTGTAAATCTGCAGATTTTTTTAAAACAAAACCTGGTGATGTTACCATGATGAAGGTCCTAGTTTTGGTGAGGTTTGTCTCCCACTTGTGCTCCTGTGTTGACACCCCGTCACCGCACCCCAATAAGCTGCCCTACTGACACACTTCATAGTCATGGTTCACCGTTGTCACAGATGTATGTTACAGTCTTTAAAAGCTCTGAAAAAAAATCCTTAGCATGTTTGGCATGCTGGGAGTTAAAATTGACAAAGCAAGTCACATGCTCCCTTCTCCCCTTTTCCCAGTATCTCCACTTAATCCATGACATAAGAGCTGGACTATACTGGTCTTGGCAGGAACAGGAAAGTCACATAGTTCAAACATTAAGAAAGTCAAAGAGGTGATAAAGTTCACTGGTGCACGCAATGCCGCATTCTTATGCAATCGTTACCTGGAATCTGTCAGCGTGGGCTGAATTGTACGAAGATTTTTTATAAATACTCAAATAAAGATAGTTACTTTGCAGTTATTGGCAAAAAAGGTATTTGGATATGCAAAAGCAGACAGACAGTCCAATCATATAAGTAATACAGTTAAAGATTCTACAAAAATGAAATCATTTTGGCTACATTCACAGGCTGATTAGGGGCATACAGCGGATTCCTGCAGCAAAAATTGCTGGATTTTTGCCGCTGGAACCAGAAAGCTTCTACAAAGATTAGGGACAGATGAGTGACCTTCGACAGCAAAAAATTGTGCCCAGGGTTAGACCATGGCGGGTAACTGCTGGATGTGGGGATACCTGCAAACATCAGCCTGCCATTGCTTTGTACAGGTTTCTCGGCCATAGCTGTTCACATACACCCATGAACCCAGCCACAAGAATCCACTGTGTGCCCCTAATCACCCCTTTACTATGATAACACAGGGCAAAGCAACAGGGCCGCTTTAAAGTATATCTAAAGATAAAACTTTGGATAGAGTAGGGTACGGGTTTTAACCACGGTCATCTTTTCTGCCATCTGTGTCTCTCCAGGGAGATTTTCCTTCAATTCCTGTACTGAGAACACAACAGGAAGTGAGTGGATATCTTTCTAATGTGAGGTCTATCCCCGCTTAGACAGTTATCATGGGAACAAGCGTACCCATTAGAAGATCCCCCTCTGTTCCTGTTCTGTGGCAACATTAAAATTTTAGAAATTAGAGAGAGTAATTCTTCCTAGGCAGGGGCGCAGAAAGCAATAAAGGACAGATGTTCTAACCCCTCACCCTCTAATTCTAAAGAAAAGTTTTTATACTTTAATGGCGCCACCACCAATACATACCTTTTGGTAATACTTTAATATCACCACCACATACCTACTACCTTTCCTTCTCTCTCAACAATCTGTTCAGCTGTCGGTAGTGAAGAAAAATACCTGGTAGTTTCAGATATTGGGGAGCATGTGACTCTCTCCACTCCCATATAACAGTACTAGGGAATGGCATTCAGTTACCCACTGCTCTCAATGGGGCAAAGAATGGCTCCTCAGCTCTGTCCAATCAGAGCAGCGCTAAAGCAAGCAGCACCACTGCTTCAGTGATCTCCACTTGCGCCTTTGTCCCGTGCTGAACGGACAGTTTTATGCACTGTAAATACAGGAGGAGATCGGAGGCATGGGCACCATTCAGCAAATGCAAAGTATTGCTGAATTAAAGAAAAGTGTTCTCTGATTGGACAAGGTGGAGAGCATGATGTCACCGCCCCACCTCATCCAATCGCAGAACACTTTGAATTCATTCAGGAAATTTAAAGCATTCTCTAAACGGCACCTATGCTGAGTAGCTGACCTCCTGTGTTCACAATGCACCAGGCCGGCCGCTCAGCACAGGACCCAGAAGCTACTAGAGATCATTAGAGTAGCGGTACTACTTCAGTGATTTCCAGCTTCCAGGAACATTGGCCAGATATGGTATATACATAGTTACCTCGGTCCATGCTGAACCAAAGTAACTATATAAAAATACAATACCTGGAAATCATCTAGCTAGTGTGCTTGGCATTTAAAGCTGAACTCCGGGGAAAGTGAAAATTCTCACTGCAAGGGTTAAATCATGCTTATTTAGGCCTAGGGGGCCGGGAAAAGCAGTTTTACTTACCTGATCCTTGATTCCTGCATTCTCCCTCCAGGCTGGTAAACAGGTTTCCACAGCCTCTTCTACCCCATGCTCCGGTGGTCACAGGTCCTCTGACATCATCAAGTACAATGTAGGGCCCATAGACTTGCACTGGGAGTGAGGACATTGAGAGACAGTCCACCGCTGCAGAGTAGGGCAGAATAGGAAAGCACTGGCTGCTGGGGGAGCAGAAGATTAAGTAAGTAAAACTGCTTTTCCCAGTACCCCGAAATTTGCTCCTAATCCTTACAGTGCAGGGCAGCAAGGGAGGATTTTTTATTTCCCCGGAGAAAGGCTTTAAAGGGGTTGTAAAGGTATAAATTTTTTCACCTTAATGCATTCTATGCATTAAGGTGAAAAAACTTTTGATAATACCGCCGCCCCCAGCCCCCCCGTTTTACTTACCCGACACCTCAAAAACTCGCCTGCTCGTTCCCGACCTCCATTCAGCCGATCAGCCTGGTCGCTGATTGGCTATAGTGGATGGATTGAAAGCAGCGCAGCCATTGGCTCGCGCTGCTGTCAATCACATCCAATGACACGGCGCGCCGGGGGGCGGGGCCGAGTGATACAGCGAGCGGCTATAGCCGCCGGCTGTATCACGGGAGCGCGCCCGCAATAACTAACCACCATGCGAGGGAGCTCGCATTAAGGTGGTTAGTTATTGCGGGGAGGAGCTGAGACAGCCGCCGAGGGACCCCAGAAAAGCAGGTTCGGGGCCACTCTGTGCAGAACGAGCTGCACAGTGAAGGTAAGTATAACATGTTTGTTATTTTTAAAGAAAAAAAAAAAATACCTTTACAACCCCTTTAAGTGAACCTAGTAGTGTGCCCTGCACAGGTAAAGCACATGTTCACCTTAGGCCACTTAGATGTATTAAAGATATTAACTAGTACATTTTCCATTCACTTTCTGAAAATATATTGGATACAATTAACGGTGTCCACACTAATCAGATGGCAAGAATAGCTACACAAGCCACTATGTCATTTATTACAAAAATGACTCTCCAAGTTCTGTCCTCAGCGGCTGCTTTTCTGGTCAGAGACTGCGGGCATGACACAAGAGCTGATCAGAGACAGGGACGGCCCATCCATTAAGGGCGCACGGGCACCGCCCCTTTATCTATGCGTCCGGCCACTTTCAGGATGCATGAATGTGGGGTGGGTGTTTTTTTGAAGCGCCGATTAGAGCCAGAGGCTCCAATAGGCTTCAAAATAGGGAGGGTTCGGGGGGCAGAGAATGCGAACGGAGCCCGCCCAGGTGTGTGAGAATAGCGAATGAATATTCGGCATGAGACAAGAGATGGCCAGAGACTGCGGGCATGACACAAGAGATGGCCAGAGACTGCGGGCATGACACAAGAGATGGCCAGAGACTGCGGGCATGACACAAGAGATGGCCAGAGACTGCGGGCATGACACAAGAGATGGCCAGAGACTGCGGGCATGACACAAGAGATGGCCAGAGACTGCGGGCATGACACAAGAGATGGCCAGAGACTGCGGGCATGACACAAGAGATGGCCAGAGACTGCGGGCATGACACAAGAGATGGCCAGAGACTGCGGGCATGACACAAGAGATATCTAGAAACTGTGGACATCATACAAGAGACAGACTGTGGACATGCTGCCTAAGAATGTGAACATGATATAGGAGTTGTTGGAGACTGGTAACCTACTTCAAGAGACAGTCATTGACTGAAGACACATTACACAAGACTGCTAGAGATCACTGCTATAACAGGGCAATAGAAAAACACAAATTAGTGTCTGTAGGGGCCCCAAGGGTTGCAGAATAAGTGCCAGAGGCAGCCCCTGGGCTTTAGGTTGGGCGGCAGAGCTCTAGGGGTTCACCCCCTTCTAAAGGGATGCAGACATTGCAGCTTTTCTCATTGCAATACTAAGATTTGCTCAGGTGATTGTAATGAAGATTGACCCTCAAAAACTAGTCACATAGTAACATATTCAACATGTAAAACTAGTCACATATTCAAATACTATTCTTATGCAGCATACACACGATCTGACTTTGACCGGACTGGTCCGGCGGACAATCCGATCGTGTGTGGGCTTCATCGGACCTTCAGCGGACTTTTCAAGTCAAAAATCTGACGGACTTTAGATTTGGAACATGCTTCAAATCTTTACGTCGTAACTCCGCTGGACCCAGGAATCCGCTCGTCTGTATGCTAGTCCGACGAACGAAAACCAACGCTAGGGCAGCTATTGGCTATCAACTTCCTTATTTTAGTCCGGTGTACGTCATCACGTACGAATCTGTCAGACTTTGGTGTGATCGTGTGTAGGCAAGTCCGTTCGTTAAAAAGTCCGTCAGAAGTCTGTTGAAAGTCCGTCGGACCAGTCCGGTCAAAAAGTCCGCCCGTGTGTATGCGGCTTTAGAGAGGGCATGGTGAAATAATAGTAGTTTATTCAGAGTAAATAATGAATTAATACACTAAAAGATTTACTGAATACAGTAATTTTCAATTGTTTACCAAAACTAGAGTTAGGCTCAGTTCACACTAGTGCGATACGGGAACCCTGCGAATCCACTGCAGATTGCTGCATCACACATGACTCGTAAGGCAGTTCACACTGCACTATGTGAACCGCTGGGAGTGTCAATAGAAAGTTAGGGACACCCCAAAATCAGTTTGCATATGGCAGTGCGAACTGTCAGTTCAGACATAAATGAGATCACATGGGTGCGAACACCTATGCGATCCGATTCTGGTATGGACCAAGAAAAGGGTCCTGTGCAAGTTTGGTCTGAATGCAATGCGAATTCAGCCATACGATCTGTATGGCTGAAATCGCATCGCACAGACATTGCATCCGATTTGTACTGCGGCGTGGTGTGAATTACTTTCGATATCGTACTGGTGTGAACCGGAACTCCAAACCCCAAAGAAAAGATGCTGGGATAATTGCTAACTATCAGTATTTTTCTTATATTATTTTTATTCTCAATGCTTTTTATTATACTTTAAATAAATAAAAAAAAGAGATATATATATATATATATATATATATATATATATATATATATATATATATATATAGATATAGATATAGATATATATTTATTATATATATATATATATATATATATATATTTTTTTTTTTTTTTTGTATTTATAAATATTTTTATAATTTTTATACAATATCATCAGGTTTTTTTTTCCTTTTTTTTATATCACAGAAACTCTTATAACATTTATATTAGTTAAAACTACAAATTCCTGTGAAAGCAGCACATAGCACACACATGTAAGTACAGGTGTAGGAGTGTACAGCATAAATTACGCCTGTATTTGCAGAGAATGGAAGCCCTGTCTGAGAGATATCTCTCTCCCCACATACACCCCAACTTTTTGAGATGGGAACGAGTGACCCCTATTAGCAAAACTATGTAGGCAAAGGACACACACCCTTAAAAAGGAGAATTATAGGACACACACCCTTAAAAAGGAGAATTATAGGAAAGAAATGCTTAGTTAAACCAACAAGTGCTTTTTTTATTACTACTATTCCTTTATACTGGCTTTTGAAACTTACAAATGCAGCAATCTAGAAATTGGATGAACGCTTTATCACTGGGAAATATATGCAACTATATAGATCAATCCAAAATGAGGGACAAATGAGGAAAGAGGGACAGAGGCACTTTGTTTCAAATCAGGGACAGTTGGGAGCATGTATATTTTATATATATCATATTATAATATAATATACACACACACACATAGGACTGTATTGACAGAATACACCGTACGTGGGAATACGCTTATAAGTACTTGTATTTTTAATCGCGTGCGCTGGGTGTAAGTTCAGCGTATTCCGCCAATACATTCCTATGGGCAGAGTTCTGCACCAGCTCCCAGGCTAAGCAAATAAAGGCGTATTTTATTCCTTACGCCCGTATTAACGTCCATATACATTCATGTAAATCACATGTACCCCTGGAAGTCATAGAGATGGTGAAATGAGGCGCAAGTACTATTGGCACCCCCTTGGAAGGACACCCCCTCCGGACTCCTCACCTTGGTTCTATGCAGTACGAAGTCTAGGAGATGAGATATAACGATGGCTCCGGGAATCTGCTGCACCTTACTACTGCCGGTCATGGTGAAATGAGTGCGATGTACAGAGGAGGACGGTGTGCTCTGCAATGTACAGCCTCTGATCTGAGTCCTCCAGATGTACTCGGCTCCTCCGCCTCTCCTCAGTCCGGACACTCATAACCTCCGGCTGGAATCTGACAGCTAGTGACGTCAGGAGGGGGCGGGGCGGGTAACACATGGGGAGAGCACACTGCTTCTCCCAGGGGATGGAGTCACCTGCAGGGGGCGTGTCCACAGAGGACATCGTGTGCCAGATCCCAGAGCACACAATGTTCACATTCATCCTGCTCACCTTTATGTACTACTATCTATTTACTGTATATATTCTGTGTAATTATCATATTTATATATATACTGTATGTACCAATATAACAGGCAGTGTCAAGGAGATTTTACATGTTTATGTCAGGTACACATTTTATTGCTTCGTTACTTTTATCCAGTACAGACCGACGTACAGCAAGTACCCACTTCTATACCTGTGGGATCCCTGTGAAAAAAATCACTGTAGTAGTCACCCCTAATAAAAAAAAAAATACTTAATGATTTAAATCATACATACAGGGCCATCTTTAATATTGATTGGACCCGGGCAAACATTTTCTTGCCCCCCCCAATGCAAATTTACTCTCCACCCCAACATTCCAAAAAGCAAAAACACGTAAAATTATGTATTGAATTGTATTGTAACTGTCTGTCTGCCCTCATGGTGTAAAGTGCTGCACAAACTGTCGGCACGCTATAAATCCTGTATAATAATAATAATGTACCCCCTCCATCCACAGTTCACCTCTGTACCCCCCCCCTCCATCCACAGTTCACCTCTGTACCCCCCCTCCATCCACAGTTCACCTCTGTACCCCCCCTCCATCCACAGTTCACCTCTGTACCCCCCCTCCATCCACAGTTCACCTCTGTACCCCCCCCCTCCATCCACAGTTCACCTCTGTACCCCCCCTCCATCCACAGTTCACCTCTGTACCCCCCCTCCATCCACAGTTCACCTCTGTACCCCCCCCTCCATCCACAGTTCACCTCTGTACCCCCCCCCTCCATCCACAGTTCACCTCTGTACCCCCCCCCTCCATCCACAGTTCACCTCTGTACCCCCCCCCCTCCATCCACAGTTCACCTCTGTACCCCCCCCTCCATCCACAGTTCACCTCTGTACCCCCCCTCCATCCACAGTTCACCTCTGTACCCCCCCCCCCTCCATCCACAGTTCACCTCTGTACCCCCCCCCCCTCCATCCACAGTTCACCTCTGTACCCCCCCTCCATCCACAGTTCACCTCTGTACCCCCCCCCTCCATCCACAGTTCACCTCTGTACCCCCCCTCCATCCACAGTTCACCTCTGTACCCCCCCTCCATCCACAGTTCACCTCTGTACCCCCCCTCCATCCACAGTTCACCTCTGTACCCCCCCTCCATCCACAGGTTCACCTCTGTACCCCCCCTCCATCCACAGTTCACCTCTGTACCCCCCCTCCATCCACAGTTCACCTCTGTACCCCCCCTCCATCCACAGTTCACCTCTGTACCCCCCCCCCCCTCCATCCACAGTTCACCTCTGTACCCCCCCCCCCTCCATCCACAGTTCACCTCTGTACCCCCCCCTCCATCCACAGTTCACCTCTGTACCCCCCCCTCCATCCACAGTTCACCTCTGTACCCCCCCCTCCATCCACAGTTCACCTCTGTACCCCCCCCTCCATCCACAGTTCACCTCTGTACCCCCCCTCCATCCACAGTTCACCTCTGTACCCCCCCTCCATCCACAGTTCACCTCTGTACCCCCCCTCCATCCACAGTTCACCTCTGTACCCCCCCCTCCATCCACAGTTCACCTCTGTACCCCCCCCTCCATCCACAGTTCACCTCTGTACCCCCCCCTCCATCCACAGTTCACCTCTGTACCCCCCCTCCATCCACAGTTCACCTCTGTACCCCCCCCTCCATCCACAGTTCACCTCTGTACCCCCCCCTCCATCCACAGTTCACCTCTGTGTACCCCCCCTCCATCCACAGTTCACCTCTGTACCCCCCCCCTCCATCCACAGTTCACCTCTGTACCCCCCCCTCCATCCACAGTTCACCTCTGTACCCCCCCCCCTCCATCCACAGTTCACCTCTGTACCCCCCCTCCATCCACAGTTCACCTCTGTACCCCCCCCTCCATCCACAGTTCACCTCTGTACCCCCCCCCCTCCATCCACAGTTCACCTCTGTACCCCCCCCCTCCATCCACAGTTCACCTCTGTACCCCCCCCTCCATCCACAGTTCACCTCTGTACCCCCCCCCTCCATCCACAGTTCACCTCTGTACCCCCCCCCTCCCATCCACAGTTCACCTCTGTACCCCCCCCCCTCCATCCACAGTTCACCTCTGTACCCCCCCTCCATCCACAGTTCACCTCTGTACCCCCCCCTCCATCCACAGTTCACCTCTGTACCCCCCCTCCATCCACAGTTCACCTCTGTACCCCCCCTCCATCCACAGTTCACCTCTGTACCCCCCCCTCCATCCACAGTTCACCTCTGTACCCCCCCTCCATCCACAGTTCACCTCTGTACCCCCCCTCCATCCACAGTTCACCTCTGTACCCCCCCTCCATCCACAGTTCACCTCTGTACCCCCCCCTCCATCCACAGTTCACCTCTGTACCCCCCCCTCCATCCACAGTTCACCTCTGTACCCCCCCCCCATCCACAGTTCACCTCTGTACCCCCCCCCTCCATCCACAGTTCACCTCTGTACCCCCCCCCCTCCATCCACAGTTCACCTCTGTACCCCCCCCCCTCCATCCACAGTTCACCTCTGTACCCCCCCCTCCATCCACAGTTCACCTCTGTACCCCCCCCCTCCATCCACAGTTCACCTCTGTACCCCCCCCCTCCATCCACAGTTCACCTCTGTACCCCCCCCCCCCCCTCCATCCACAGTTCACCTCTGTACCCCCCCTCCATCCACAGTTCACCTCTGTACCCCCCCTCCATCCACAGTTCACCTCTGTACCCCCCCTCCATCCACAGTTCACCTCTGTACCCCCCCTCCATCCACAGTTCACCTCTGTACCCCCCCTCCATCCACAGTTCACCTCTGTACCCCCCCTCCATCCACAGTTCACCTCTGTACCCCCCCCCCCCTCCATCCACAGTTCACCTCTGTACCCCCCCCTCCATCCACAGTTCACCTCTGTACCCCCCCCTCCATCCACAGTTCACCTCTGTACCCCCCCTCCATCCACAGTTCACCTCTGTACCCCCCCCTCCATCCACAGTTCACCTCTGTACCCCCCCCTCCATCCACAGTTCACCTCTGTACCCCCCCCTCCATCCACAGTTCACCTCTGTACCCCCCCTCCATCCACAGTTCACCTCTGTACCCCCCCCTCCATCCACAGTTCACCTCTGTACCCCCCCCCCTCCATCCACAGTTCACCTCTGTACCCCCCCCTCCATCCACAGTTCACCTCTGTACCCCCCCCTCCATCCACAGTTCACCTCTGTACCCCCCCCTCCATCCACAGTTCACCTCTGTACCCCCCCTCCATCCACAGTTCACCTCTGTACCCCCCCCTCCATCCACAGTTCACCTCTGTACCCCCCCCTCCATCCACAGTTCACCTCTGTACCCCCCCTCCATCCACAGTTCACCTCTGTACCCCCCCCCTCCATCCACAGTTCACCTCTGTACCCCCCCTCCATCCACAGTTCACCTCTGTACCCCCCCTCCATCCACAGTTCACCTCTGTACCCCCCCCTCCATCCACAGTTCACCTCTGTACCCCCCCCCTCCATCCACAGTTCACCTCTGTACCCCCCCCCTCCATCCACAGTTCACCTCTGTACCCCCCCTCCATCCACAGTTCACCTCTGTACCCCCCCCTCCATCCACAGTTCACCTCTGTACCCCCCCCCCTCCATCCACAGTTCACCTCTGTACCCCCCCCTCCATCCACAGTTCACCTCTGTACCCCCCCTCCATCCACAGTTCACCTCTGTACCCCCCCCCCTCCATCCACAGTTCACCTCTGTACCCCCCCCCCTCCATCCACAGTTCACCTCTGTACCCCCCCTCCATCCACAGTTCACCTCTGTACCCCCCCCCTCCATCCACAGTTCACCTCTGTACCCCCCCCCTCCATCCACAGTTCACCTCTGTACCCCCCCCCATCCATCCACAGTTCACCTCTGTACCCCCCCTCCATCCACAGTTCACCTCTGTACCCCCCCTCCATCCACAGTTCACCTCCGTACCCCCCCTCCATCCACAGTTCACCTCTGTACCCCCCCTCCATCCACAGTTCACCTCTGTACCCCCCCTCCATCCACAGTTCACCTCTGTACCCCCCCTCCATCCACAGTTCACCTCTGTACCCCCCCTCCATCCACAGTTCACCTCTGTACCCCCCCTCCATCCACAGTTCACCTCTGTACCCCCCCTCCATCCACAGTTCACCTCTGTACCCCCCCTCCATCCACAGTTCACCTCTGTACCCCCCCTCCATCCACAGTTCACCTCTGTACCCCCCCCCTCCATCCACAGTTCACCTCTGTACCCCCCCCTCCATCCACAGTTCACCTCTGTACCCCCCCCTCCATCCACAGTTCACCTCTGTACCCCCCCCTCCATCCACAGTTCACCTCTGTACCCCCCCTCCATCCACAGTTCACCTCTGTACCCCCCCTCCATCCACAGTTCACCTCTGTACCCCCCCCTCCATCCACAGTTCACCTCTGTACCCCCCCCTCCATCCACAGTTCACCTCTGTACCCCCCCCTCCATCCACAGTTCACCTCTGTACCCCCCCCCTCCATCCACAGTTCACCTCTGTACCCCCCCCTCCATCCACAGTTCACCTCTGTACCCCCCCCTCCATCCACAGTTCACCTCTGTACCCCCCCTCCATCCACAGTTCACCTCTGTACCCCCTGTCTACCTCTGTACCCCCCCTCCATCCACAGTTCACCTCTGTATCCCCTGTCTACCTCTGTACCCCCCCTCCATCCACAGTTCACCTCTGTACCCCTCCATCCACAGTTCACTTCTGTTTCCCCTCATTCATAGCTCACCTCTGTACCCCTTTAGCCACAGCTCACTTCTCTATCCCCCGTTACACCTCTGTACCCCCATCCACATTCACCTCTGTATACTTCCGTCCACCTCTGTACCCCCCCCCATTCACCTCGGTATCCCCCCTATCCATGTTTACCTCTGTCCTTCCGTCCACCTCTGTACCCCCCTGTCCACCTCTGTATCCCCCCCTATCCACGTTCACCTCTGTATCCTTCTGTCCACCACTGTACGCCCCCCCCCCCCTTCACCTCTGTATCCCCTTCATTCACAGCTCACCTCTGTATCCCTCTATCCACAGCTCACTTGTCTATCCCCTGTCCACCCCTGTATCCCCCCATCCACATTCACCTCTGTATCCTTCTGTCCACCTCTGTATCCCCGTTCACCTCTGTACCCCCCGTATTCACGTTCACATTTATGCCCTCCTCCTCCACCACCACACCTCTGTACCCCCCATCCATGTTCACCTCTGTACCTCCAATTCTATGCGCATGTGAATCCCCTTCCCCTTCCCCCCCACGGTGTTCTTTCTCTCCTGATGACACGGCGGTGCAACACAGTCTCCACCTATCAGACCCGTAGCACACAGCCACAACACTTCACTACACAGGTCTGTCAGGCGGGGGTGGGAACACGGAGCGCCGCTCTGTCATTCCCTGTCACACCGGTGCGCAGCTCCTGACAGAGGGAGAAGCAGGACGAGTAGGCTCAAGCATATGAAGCCTGCATCTGTCCCGCTCTCGTGATATTTTGGCCACCGCTTGGGACAGCAGGGGATGGGGGGGGGGAGAAGCGGCTGCCCCCACTACTCCAGGAAAACAGTGGGCAGCTCAGGGCTTAAGTGGCAGCTGCTTTGAGCCCCACAGCGCTGGCAAGGCCCAGGGCAGCTGCCCCTTTTGCCCTGCATTAGACGGCCCTGAATAGATATTAAAACCACTTAAGGACCAAGCCAATTTTTTACTCTTATGCCCCGTACACACGGTCGGACTTTGTTCGGACATGTCGACAACAAAATCCTAGGATTTTTTCCGACGGATGTTGGCTCAAACTTGTCTTGCATACACACGGTCACACAAAGTTGTCAGAAAATCCGATCATTCTGAACGCGGTGACGTAAAACACGTACGTCGGGACTATAAAGGGGGCAGTGGCCAATAGCTTTCATCTCTTTATTTATTCTGAGCATGCGTGGCACTTTATGCGTCAAATTTTTATACAGACGATCGGAAATTCCGACAACGGATTTTGTTGTCAGAAAATTTTATAGCCTGCTCTCAAACTTTGTGTGTCAGAAAATCTGATTGAAAACGTGTGATGGAGCCTACACACGGTCGGAATTTCCGACAACAAGGTCCTATCACACATTTTCCCTTGGAAAATCCGACCGTGTGTACGGGGCATTAGTGTTTACAAGTTAAAGTCTTTTTTTTTTTGCTAGAAAATTACTTAGAACCCCCAAAAATAATTTTTTTTCAGGCACCCTAAAGACCAAAATGGCAGTCGTTGTAATACTTTTTGTGTCACACCGAATTTGCGCAGCAGTCTTACAAACGCAATTTTGGAAAAAATACACTTTTGAATTAAAAAAAATAAGAACAGTAAAGTTAGTCCATTTTTTTTATATTGTGAAAGATAATATTACGCCGAGTAAATTGATACCCAACATGTCATGCTTCAACATTGCGCCCACTCATGGAATGGCGACAAACTTTGACACCTAAAAATCTCAATAGGCGAAGTTTAAACATTTCTTCAGGTTACCAGTTTTGAGTCACAGAGAAGGTCTAATGCTAGAATTATTGCTCCTGCTCGAACGATTGTGGCGATACCTCACATGTGTGGTTTGAATGCCGTTTACATATGCGTTCGTGACGTACGTATGCGTTTGCTTCTGCGCGCAGGCACTGGGGGACAGGGCGCTTTAAATTTTTTTTTTATTATTTAACTTTTTATTTTTTATAACATTGTTATAAAAAAACCATTGTTTACATTGTCCCTTTAAAAAAAAAAAAAAAAATCACTTATTCCTATTACAAGGAATGTAAACATCCCTTGTAATAGAAAAAAAAAAAAAAAAAAAAAAAAACGCATGACAAGACCTCTTTAACCACTTCAATATAGGGAATTTTCACCCCCTTCCTGCCCAGGCCAATTTTCAGCTTTCAGTGCTGTCACGTTTTGAATGACAATTGCGCGGTCATACAACACTGTACCCATTTGACAATTTGATCATTTTTTCCCACAAATAAAGCTTTCTTTTGGTGGTATTTGATCACCTCTGCAGCTTTTATTTTTTGCTCTATAAACAAAAAAAGACTGACAATTTTGAAAAAAAACACAATATTTAACTTTTTGCTATAATAAATATCCCCATTAACCACTAAGCCACCGCCCACCGTCATATGACGGCGGGACGAGGCTTCTGTTCTGGGCGGACGTCATATGACGTCCTCGCCCTCCCGAGCTACTAGGGGCCGCGCGCGTGCCCGCTGCGTCGCTCGGGACCCGGTGCGCGTGCCCGGCGGCCGCCGGGCACCCGCGATTGCCGGGTAACAGAGCAGGACCGTGGATCTGTGCATGTAAACACAGATCCACGTCCTGTCAGAGAGGAGAGGAGACCGATGGCGTGTCCCTTGTACATAGGGACACCCATCAGTCACCTCCCCCAGTCAGTCCCCTCCCCCCACAGTTAGAATCACCTCCTTAGGTCATACATTAACCCCTCGATCGCC
The DNA here is from genome assembly GCA_037952835.1 of Lithobates septentrionalis. NCBI lineage: Eukaryota > Metazoa > Chordata > Amphibia > Anura > Ranidae > Lithobates > Lithobates septentrionalis. The sequence continues at coordinate 2,437,783 of JBBDGP010000585.1, forward strand.
CCCTAGTGTTAACCCCTTCCCTGCCAGTCACATTTACACAGTAATCAATGCAATTTTATAGCATTGATCGCTGTATAAATGTGAATGGTCCCAAAAATGTGTCAAAAGTGTCTGATGTGTCCGCCGCAATATCGCAGTCACAATAAAAATCGCAGATCGCCGCCATTACTAGTAAAAAATAAATAAAATAATAAAAATGCTATAAATCTATCCCCTATTTTGTAGACGCTATAACTTTTGCGCAAACCAATCAATATACGCTTATCGCAATTTTTCTTTACCAAAAATATGTAGAAGAATACATAATTGCCTAAACTGAGGAAAAAAATTGTTTAAAAAAAAATAAAAAAAAAAAATTGGATATTTATTATAGCAAAAAGTAAAAAATATTGTTTTTTCAAAATTGTCCCTCTTCTTTTGTTTATAGCGCAAAAAGTAAAAAACCGCAGAGGTGATCAAATACCACCAAAAGAAAGCTCTATTTGTGGGGAAAAAAAATTATAAAAATGTCATTAGGGTGCAGTGTAACATGACCGCGCAATTGTCATTCAAAGTGCGACAGCGCTGAAAACTGAAAAATGGCTTGGGCAGGAAGGGGGTGAAAGTGCCCTGTATTGAGGTGGTAAAAAAAAAAAAAAAAAAAAAAAAAAAAATCGCAATAAGCGTATATTGATTGGTTTGCGCAAAAGTTATAGCCCCTACAAAATAGGGGATAGATTTATGGCATTTTTATTTATTTCTTACTAGTAATGGCGGCGATCTGTGATTTTTGTCAGGACTGCGATATTGCGGTGGACAGATCGGACAGTTTTGGCACTATTTTGGGACCATTCACATTTATACAGTGAACAGTGCTATAAAAATGCACCAATTACTGTATAAATGTCACTGGCAGGGAAGAGGTTAACACTAGGGGGCGATCAAGGGGTTAAATGTGTAACCTAGGGAGCGATTCTAACTGTGGGGGGGGAGGGGACTAACTGGGGGAGGTGACCAGTGTTCCTCTGTACTGGGAACCCACGATCGATCTCCTCGCCCCTGACATGACGTGGACACACAAATCCACATCCCTGCTCTGTGACCGGCAATCGCGGGTGCATGACGGACATCGCGGCCGTCAGGCACGCACATTGGCTCCAGCACACGCTCCCTAGTGGCCGGGAAGCCAAGGATGTCATATGATGAGAGAGAAACCTTGCGGCCGTCATTTGACTATATGCAGGATGGGAAGAGGTTAATGTGAGATCTGGGATAAAAAAAACCCTCAGATCTCACATGTACACTTTAATGTAATAATAAAGAATAAAAAAAAGTCTTTTATTTTTCAATAAAAAATTTTTTTCCTCTTTAAGATCATTAGGTGGAAGTGACGTTTGACGTCGCTTCAGTCATCCAATGGTATGGAGTCGAGTGGGAGCCATCATTCCCTCACTCAACTTCCAGCCTCTGAGGGGAAAGGATAGGATTATCTCCACCGGTGGAGATGACTGGGACACAGCGGGAGGGGGGTGGGCACCTCTCCCGCCTCTAATAAAAGTGATCTTGCGGCGAATCCTCTGCAGAGACCACTTTTATCCGAAAGTGGACTGCCCGCTGTTTTTAAAAATACCAGGGTTATGGCAGCTATCTGCTGTTATAAAAACGGTACTCAACGTCAAAGTACCAACGTACAACGACGACGGGCGGTCCGGAAGTGGTTAAAGTCATTTTCTTTCATTAACCACTTCACCTCCAGAAGGTTTTTTGCTATACAGCACTGCTCTACTTTAACTGGCAATTACGCTGTCATGCAACACTGTACCCAAACAAAATATATAGATTTTTTTTTCATACAAATTCATTGAGCTTTCTTTTGGTGGTATTTGATCACCACTTGGTTTTTAATTTTTTTGTGATATAAATGAAAAAAAAAAAAAAAAAAAAGGAAATTATGAAAATAATATTTTTTATCTTCTGCTTTAAAACAAATCCAATAAAAAATGTAAGACATCTAATTTGTTCATGAATTTAGGCCAACATATATTCTGCTACATGTCTTTGGTATAAAAAAAATCTCAATAAGTGTATATTATTTGGTTTGCATGAAAGTTATGGAGTGATTTTCAGCTTGTAAAAACGCTCAGCTCTGAAGCTCCAAAACGCCCAACAAGCAAAATTCCATTCATTTCAATGGCCTCTGTTCACATTTGAGCGTTCTGTCGCCTGAAGAAAAGCACCTGAAGCTCTAAAAAGTACATGAGCTTCTTTTTTGCAGATTACAAGCATTTTTGGCCCCATAGGCTTCAATAGAAATGCCTGACTTGAGCAGAAAAACGACTCTGATCACCTGTAATTTCCTCCCCCTCTCATCTCTCTAGTTCTATTTTTGATTGGCTAAGCAAAGATGCTGTAAAACACTTGTAATACACTTCTAAAAATGCTTTAAAAAAAGCTTTAAAAAAACACCAGTAAATCAATACGCAGAGGTGTAAATGGAGCCATAATGTCTGGTATAGATACTGGAATTTTTATTGGTTTATTTTTTTATACAAGTAATGAGGGTGATCAGCGACTTATAGTGGGACTGTGATAGAATGGCGGACAATCTAACACTAACTGCAATAGTAACACTAATACAGTGATCAGTGCTAAAACTATGCACGGGTTGTACTAATGACACTGTCTGGGAAGGGCTTAACATCTAGGGGCGATTAAGGAGTTAACTGTGTGCTTAATTTTTACTGTGTGTGTTATGTGGCGCTTTTACTAAGCAATCTTGCTGGCTTTTCCCTTACTTTGCAGGGAATAAAGAAACAAAGATCGCCTGTCAGTATTCAGAGCTCTGTGTTGTAAAGCTTCCTTCCCTGAATGGCTGAACCCATCAGCATGTGTCAGGGGTCAATCTTTGGCCGGCACCCACTGATTGGCTTGTGCTGTAACTAATCACAACACAGTCGGGGTGGCGGGCGAGCATGTGCGCACTCCCTACCTGGAAGTGCTGGATCACATATCAGATACGGAATTCAGCGCAAAGAGGCCACTTTGCTGCTGTACTTGTAAGCGAGGTGGGCGGCAAGCAGTTAAAATACAAAAGATGTTATATTTACCTGTGTTGTGCAACAATATTGCACAGAGTGGTCCCTCACCTCTTTGGTGGTCCCCCTTTTGGCGCTGTCCACTCTTTCTACTTCTAGGTGCCCTCATAGCAAGCCATTTGCTATAGGGGCAGCCGGGTGGGTGCTCTCCTGAGCCAGGCTGTGTATGTCCCGCTGCTCTCAGTGTATGCTGTGAGAATAGGAGGAGAGCAGTGCTGCAGGCAGGGAGATCGGGGTAAGTGTTTAGGGATGGGGAGAGCAGAAAAAGTAGTGGGAGGTTTTTTGCTTTAATTCAGGGAATGCATTAAGGCAGGGGTGCCTAACCGCTGGCCTGCCACCTCCTGCTCTGGGAAGGCTGGTCAGCAAGCCCAGATCACGGGTTCCCGACCAGTTTTCCCAAGCATCAGCGTGAAGAACGGAGCCGGCGCTAGAAGAAGCAGAGCCGATGCTATAGCGATACCAAATGTGACAGGAGCGATACATGAAGCATCGGCTCTGCTCTCTACTGCAGTCACATGCTTCCTCCAGTGCCAGCTCCTGTCACACTGATGTTCGGGGATGGCGGGTTGGAAACCAGCCAACAGTACCTACCAACAGTACCAACCAGCAGCACCCACCAGCAGTACCAGTCAGCAGTATCAGCCTTGGGGGCAGCCATCAATCGATGTGGTGACTGTCAAAACTTATATGCATTGTTGCTAACATTCCGCCTTTTTTTATTCTGTACCTTATGAAGTAATTACGCTATTAATAAAATGTATACTTTTCAACTTATTATGGAGTCTTAGTGCCAGTTAGGGGATAATTCTTTTTTCGCCTGGGGGACAGCAGCGGCCATTGATACCTGCAGGAATCCTGAGGAATAAGTGAAGATTGAGGTCAGTTGAGGTGCGGGTAAACCTCAGTGCATCAGTGTGTAAGCAGCCTTAGGCCCCTTTTACACGATTGGTCTGATTGGGTCCGCCTGTGTTTTTCAGGTGGATCTAATTGGACTCTCTATTCACCTATATAGAGCAACAGATGTAAACGGACTTGTGTCCTATCTCCAATCCGATCCACTTAAAAAAACAGAAGGGGAACCATCCCCTTCTGTCTGGGCTGATCGGATCGGAGGGCCCATAGAGGAGAGCGGGTTGTGTCCGTGTCTGCTCTACATATGCAGAGTGGACACAGACCTGTGATCTGCCCGCTCCTCTCATTGTGGCCTGCAACCGGTTACCAAGTCCCTAAAGTGGCCCTCGCTCCTCAAAAAGGTTGGGCACCCCTGCATTAAGGTAAAACATGTTTTGACTTTATAATCACTTTAAAGCCGAACTCCAGATACAGATTTTATAGCATAGCTACATTGTTCCAGTGTGGACCGAAGTAAGTATACATAATCCATACCTGTGGGATCCCTGTGGAAGTGGAGGATCTCTGTAGTAGTCAATGATTGAAGCTGTCTTCCGGTCCCTATGCTGGGCGTCTGCCCTGCTGCATGGTAACCACAGAGGGTCGCTCGCTCGGCACAGGGGCCATTCACAGAAGACTTTGCATTTTTGGTCAATGAATGCAAGGTGCACTTCACTTAAGAGTCTGTGCGAGTGGTTTCCTCTCTTACATAGACCACAGGGAGGTCACTTGCTCAGCACTGCTGCCATTCATAGAACGCAATGCATTGTACTTTTTTTAAATAAATAAATAAGGAATTCTCTGATTTGAAGAGGTGGGGGGGGGGGGGCAGTGATATCACGATTACCCCCTCATCCAATCAGAGAATGCTTTGGATACATTGAGATCACTTTTCCGAGGGCAGTATAGCAGTGGCTGGCAGATGTTAGAGGCAGGAAGAAAAAACACCAGCCGCCCCAAAGGAGCATCTGCAAAAATATCCTGTGTGCATGAGGCCTTAAAATTGCCACGACGTGTGTACAGGCTTGTCAGGCTGTAAGGTGGTAAGGTGGGCGGCTGGGAAAGAGCCCTGCAGGTGTTGTCTTTAGACTTTACATTTCATGCAGGGAGGGGTGGGAGGGAACACTAGAAAAGCAGACCTTGGCTTGTATGGAGTACAAGGTCCACTTTAAAAGTAAACCTAAACCCAAACTGGCTGATATTTGGTTTGCACTGTGCGTAATAAACAATTCACAGCTTTTTTTCTTTTCTTTTTTTGTTCATAAAGCACTGTTTTTATCCACCTCGGTGCTGCCAATCCCCTTCAGCCTTTTTCAGTCACTTCCTGTATACATGAACTCATTGCTTTTTTTACATTTTATTTTAAAGCAGTATGAACCACTTCAATATGGGGTACTATTACCCCCTTGCTGCCCAGGCCAATTTTCAGCTTTCAGCACTGTCGCAGTTTGAATGACACTTGCGCGGTCATGCACTGTACCCAAACAAAATTTTTATCATTTTGTTCACACAATTAGAGCTTTCTTTTGGTGATATTTAATCACCACTGGGTTTTTTACTTTTTGCTAAATAAACAAAAAAAAAAATCTCTCCTTTTTTGTTTCTGTTATAAAATTTTGCAAACAAATAATTGTTTTTCGTTTCCATAATATTTTATTAAGGATATTTAAGGTAAGTATACAGAGACTGGTGCCTGTACAAAACCCGAATTTACATGATCCCAGTGGCCTGGAGATATACAAGCAAACCAAAACCATACAGAAGTTTACCTTTCAATCCACGTATAACGATAACAAATTGTACAACAACGTTATAGAGTACTTAAGGAAATACAACTGAGTAGTATAGGTTATATGGTGAGTATTAACAGACTTTGTAACGCGTAGGCCAGAAGTGACCTAATGTTTATGGAAGTCAAATCCGTGTTGGCGTTGACTGTGCTGTGAGTTGAGCTGGTTTCTCGAGCTAAGAGAAATTGGTTGGAGGAGTCTCTGTGTAGAGGTGGATGGGGGTAGTCTATGGAGAGAAGAATTACATGGAATAATACTCATGTGTGATTGGGTGGTTTCCATGGTTGGCAGACCCGCTGACAGCCAAAGGTAGGGTGCATTAGTTGGTTTGGGGTGGATATGATGTGTTATTAGAGGGGAATAATGGGGGGTGTATGTGTGAGCGTGGTCAGCGATATGGGCGGGTTAGGCTGAAAGAGGGGGGGGGGGGGGCATATGCCTCCCATCTGGCCCTGGTTTACGGTCCATCTTGCCTCAGCTATCCCCGGTTATATGTAGGATAGTTCGTTGTTGGGTCACCAAAAAAACAAAATAATTGGGGGGGGGGGAAGAGGGCAAACCCTGGGTAATTTCATTCGTCACTAAGGTGTTTGGAGTCCATAGTTTGAATATATTCAGGAGTGGTTCTAAACTGCGACCAACAAGCCCAGGTAGTAGTGTGTTTTGAAATATTGTCATGGGCGATGGCTATGAGTTCTTCCATTTCGGCGATTTTATTGATTCTCTGGAACCATTCTTTGATTGAGGGAGCGTAATTTTTTCCACACAAGGTTGGAAGACATGGTTTAGCAACGTTTAGCATGTGCATAGCAAGAGATTTGAAGTAGGAGCGTCTGGGTATAGTGGTAAGGTGTAAGAGAAATTGGGCAGAGGAGAATTCTAATGTGAAAGTAGATACCCTGGAGATAGTTACATAGTTAGTAAGGTTGAATAAAGACACCAGTCTATCCAGTTCAACCTGAGTGAGCACCCACAATTGTCCCCATCCCCGCACATTGCGTCCCATCAAGATGCCCATCCACTATTTTATTATTATTTTTTTTAAATATATATTTAAGGTACCCATGTAGCACCATCAATCTATGCAGGGCTCCACACACACCCACACCAAAGGGGTCTGCAATCCAAGGTCCCCAACTCACACCCATACACCAGGGCCAATTTTTGGACAGAAGCCAATAAACCTAACAGCATGTCTTTAGAGTGTGGGAGGAAACCGGAGTACCCGGAGGAAACCCACGCAGGCACAGGGAGAACATGCAAACTCCAGGCAGGTAGTGTTGTGGTTGGGATACGAACCAGTGACCCTATTGCTGCGAGGCGAGAGTGCTACCACTACACCACTGTGCTGCCCAGATTATGTTGTGTACTTAATATTTGCTCCCATTGTTTGTCTACGAGATCCAGGGAAGATTAAGGAGTAGTTACATAGTTAGTCAGGTTGAAAAAAAGACAAAAGTCCATCCAGTTCAACCATAAAAAAAAAAAAAAAAAAATATCATACAATCCAATATACCCAATACTATACCCACAGTTGATCCAGAGGAAGGCAAAAAACCCCAGCAGAGCATGCTCCAATATGCTACAGCAGGGGAAAAAATTCCTTCCAGATCCCCCAAGAGGCAATCGGATTTTCCCTGGATCAACTTTACCTATAAATGTCAGTACCCAGTTTTATTATGTACATTTAGGAAAGTATCCAGGTCTTTCTTAAAGCAATCTACTGAGCTGGCCAGAACCACCTCTGGAGGGAGTCTATTCCACATTTTCACAGCTCTTACTGTGAAGAAACCTTTCCGTATTAGTAGATGGTTGAGATCACAGGTCTCTGAGATGTGATCTCTGAACATAGTGATTCTAGGGGAGTAACCTGGCAGGTACAGTGAGGTTTGTGATTCGGGCCTAGGAGAAGATGTTGTATTTGGAGATATACACACATACATAATATACACACAGTCACAGTTTCTTTCATATTCTTCCATACATTCTTTCACATTTTTTTATATATATATATATATATATATATATATATATATATATATATATATATATATATATATATATATATATATATATATATATATATATATATATATATATATATATATATATATATATATATATATATATATATATATATATATATATATATTTATATATATTTATATATATTTTTTTTCGCATTTTTCACAATCACATTTTTTCTACGCCTCTGTTATCAATATATTATGGATCCCAGTAATTTCAATTATTACCCACCATCTCTCAATGGCGTTTAAAGGTTATGGTACATCAAACCATATATATATATAAATCACCATATGATTATTTGACAGTCTATTAATATACTCCATTTTCCATTGTCCCAACACATGTTGGAGTTGTGAAGTGGCATACTCTCCAGCACGTGGGTGTAGAAAAATTCATCTGATACTAGTCAAATGCTGTTAAAATACATTATTATTCTAGATGATTGAATTACTCATTTAATCATCACAGGTGTCCTCCACTCTCTTTCCCACCCCTGGGGCTCCCATGTGTGACTCCTTGCAAGCCCCTCTTTTTCGGCTGGTTCCCGCCCAGGTGAGAGGAGTGGGGTTCTATACGAGGATTCCGGATCTGTGCCCTTATGTTCACACTCTCTGGTCACAAGTCATTTCCCCTCTGAGTGGTAAATATATTTTTATACATAATAGATGTTGGTACCTTGTTAGAAGGTCAGAATTATATTATTTTTCTGCTATGTTTCACCAGAGTACAAAATTTCCCTGAAGAAGACCACGATTGGTCGAAGCACGTCGGGGTACTCATATGGATGACAACCTACCTTTTGCAATACAATGTAGCTTATCATTGACCATTTTTATGGTATTTGTCATTACTGTCTGTAACCAGAATGTACATAATTTTTACAATTCCTTCATTAAAATACATTTCTTATGTGATTATTAACCAGAGACTACAAACTTGACGATTTTAGAATTCGATCCGATTGTATATTTATTAATTAAAAACAAGAATTAATTGTATAACATTGTCATTGCCTTGACTTACACACTTTGTCGCCTAAACCCCCCCCCCCCCCCGGGAGAACTTTCTTTTTGTAAACATTGGGGTGTGCGACTCTTGGACTCTATTCTATTTTGTAGATATGTCCATAATGGGAATTTGAGATCTTTACATTTGGAAGGCTAGTTCTTTGCAGTTTAAGAACGTATCCTTGTGGAAGAAGTGTTTAGCCAGAATGTGTTTATGTGGCCATGAGTTTAATAGGAATTGTTTGGACATTCCCAGGGAGAATTTAGGATTAAGACGTAGTGGCGTCATGGGGCCTGGTGTGGATGAGAGGAAGTATTTAATGCTGATTTCATGAAAACAGCGTAAGGTGGGACCTATGAGCAGGTGATCATAGATAGAGGATGGGGTGTGTTTGGTTAATAGCCATGGTGTGGTGGCTAGGGGTAGTGATAATATGGATTCTTCTAATGTAACCCACTCTTTTGTAGATGCATGGATATTCCAATCCACTATTCTGGTGAGAAGGCATGCTCTATGGTAGTTATGTATGTAGCGCTGGTAGATTTATGATCTACCATCTGATAGGTAAATTTAGTGAATTGCTCGTTATAGGAAGTTAGATTTGCCTCTGTTCCAGCTTGGCTGACGTTGCGTGTAGTTCCACATTGTGCTGGTGGGTGTCGTTGTCACCATCGGCGGGTGTTGGAAAAGTAACGTGTTAAAGCGGATGGGTGCTCCTCTGTCCCGGAGACAACTCGGTGGAGGTGGTCCTCCGAGTTGCATTCTGGAAGAGGGTATTTATGGGTCAGACGCCATGTTTAGAGGTTTGTTTTCAGCCACCTGCTGGCCCTCTTGGCCGACAGGTATGTGTTAGAGTACCACCTCGTGGTCCTCTGTTCCGGAGGCCGGTGTCGCTGCGGCACGTAGGTGGGCCCAGAAGCCTGTCTGGGGCCTACCACAGCAGCAGAGGAACGGTCCTGAGCTGTTATCCAGCGTGAAGAAGCTGGACAACCGAGAAGATCCCAGGGGAGGACCCGTCATGGAAGGATCATGCAGAGTGCTGATCTGGAGAGGGGCCTGGTGACTCGGTTGGAGGACGTATCCTGAAGTAGTCTTATTACATGGTACTGCCGGGTTGGCTTAAAGGTCCAAGTACTGTGTCTGACATTCATCGCGAACCAATACGTCCTGTGGCAGAGGATCGTACGGGTTTATTTCAAGCAAGTCTGTGGCAGAGACTTGTTCGTGCTGCGTACTGGCTGCTAGGCAAGTGAGAGAGGCCTATCCAGGCAAGCAAAGATAGTGTCCCATAAAAGGGGATTGCATTCAATTACAGTATTCAACTTTAAAAGGATGTTCTAAAGAAATCTAAAGAAAGGTATTTGAGCTTCGCTGCAGTTTTCCTCCTGCCTCTTTCCTGCTACTTCCTTCGTTACTTGGTTCAATAAAGCATTGAAAACTTACTCAAGTGTTGGTGCTTATATCGAGGTAAACTCAACGGAACCCCTTTGGTTCTGGGAAGCACGTGGTGTTCGTATTTAATGCGTGGACGCTTGTTGTGCCAGAGAAATTTTGTGCAGATGGCTTTGTATGTTGAGAAGAATACGGGTGGTAGGTGAATGGGGATAGGTTGTATGATATATAGGAGTCTGGGTAGGACGTTGATTTTTAAAATGGCAGCTCTTCTGAACCATGAAAATAATTGTTTTTCATCATTTTAGGCCAGAATGTATTCTGCTACATTTCTTTGATGAAAATAACCCAAATCAGTGTATATTATTTAGTATGCAGGAAAGTTATTGAGTCCATAAACTATGGTATATAGCTGAACATTGATCAATCCCGATGTACTGATGGCCTATCTCATTTCCTGAGGCCCAAAAATGTCAGGACAGTACAAATATCTCCCAAATTACCAATTTTTGGAAAGTAGACAGTCCAAGGCATTTAGTAAGGGGCATGGTGAGTTTTTTGAAGTTGTCATTTTTTGTCAAAGGGTTTTTTGTTTTCTTTTTACATACTGTCACCAGTGCAGTACAGCGTCATCATATAATGGGTGTGGTGGTGAACAGGGACACTGGCTGGTGACAGTACGAAAAAACAAACAAACATTGTACTACTCTGTGAAAGTGATCATTATTTGTTTTTTTACATATTATGTTTGCATATAGTAGTGCATTACATTGCTATATGCAAGCATTTTACTGAGTTAAATCAATTCATTCACTTTCTTTTGTTGTGATTAGCTGTGATTGGTCAGAGCTAATCACGTGGTACAGATGGGCTGTGATTGACCTAGTCTGTACCATGTGATCACACTGACCAATCTCAGCTAGCAACATAATTGTAAACAATGAAAGGCTTGATAGGAAGCCATCCATTGTATACAACTCTCATGTGACCTGCTGTGATTGGTTGCAGCGGTCACATGGTACCGGCAGCAGGTCGGTACAGTGATCGGTCATCGGCTGGGTCCCTTGGGCAGTCAGTGACAGATCGTGCCACTGTGTGACCCCATGGCCGCATGCGGGGCGCGATCCGGCAGGACGTCATATGACATCCGCCTGGATCGACAAGAGGTTCCTGTCGGCATCATTATGCTATACGCCGGGCGGGAACCGGTTAAACTCAAAACCAGAAATGTAATATATTGCAGCTTACCCATTATATTTCATGGGTGCATTAGTTTTCTGTTTTAGGCCTTTCCCATTCAGTTTTCACCTGGTGATCTGGCCAGTAACACACCTCCCACTCTGGATGAAGCAGCACAGGGGCACCTTTGGGCAGAAACATTGTCAGTCTGTTGGGAAGGGGGTGTTAGATGTACTGGCAGATTTACATATACTAAACAAATTTAAGCTGAACTTTAGCTAACACTTTGGTTACAGCAAAGAGTTTTTTCTCTTTTGGGATAAATTTTTTACATGGTTTGTCCCATCTCTGTAACGCAATACATCTGGAAGAGAACTTGTTCTTTGGAAAAACAACAGACTAAGGCCTCGTACACACAATACGAAAATCAGAAGGGAAAATTCGTAAGAAGAGCTGTCTGCGGATTTTCAGATCATTAGTACGGTGCTTTCGACAGCCGATTTGACTTTTTCGTCAGACAAAAGCTGGATATGCCGGCTATAAAATTTGTCGGATGTGAACTCAACGTCTAATTTTCGGATGGTCAGTAAAGAAATCGTCACACAAAAGTCGGAAGTATAAACACGCATGCTCGGAATCAAGGAACGAGCGGAAGAGTTTGGTCTTGTAAACTAGCGTTCGTAATCTAGAATTACCATTTGTGACATGGCAATTGATGAAATGTCAAAATGCAGCGCACATTCTCATCTTCTTTAATGGGATAATAATGAAGCTGCTTTGCTGGCGATACTGAGTTATGCCAAACGTATTTTATAAGACATTTGTTTTGTACTATCTGAAAATCGCGAATCAACGCTCAAACTTCTACTAACATGAAATTAGCAGAAGGGGCCCAAAGGGTGGTGCTTGAGAAATGAACTTCCTCTTTATACTCTCATAGTACGTTACTACGTTCGTGTTTGTCAAACGACAATTTGCAGATACTTAGTATGCTAGACAAAATCCTGCACACGCCCTTTAACAAAAATCAGACGCTCGGTCGTACAACAATCAAACCGCGTGTATGAGGCCTTAAAGAGGAAGTAAACCCTGATGGGTTTTACTTCCTCTTTGATCCCCTGCAAAGTAAAAGCATAATGGGCTAGTACTGTATGCATCTCATACTAGCCCATTATGTGGCACTTGCCTGCAAACGAAGCCTGCGCTGTCCCGCTGGTGGCCGCATCCATCTTCGCCCCTCTTCCTTCTGAGGCCATGGACTCCGGCTCTGACTGGCCGGAGCTGCAAGACGTCACTCCCGCGCATGCGCGTGGGAGCCGTCAGTCATGGCACTTGCGAGTGAAGAAACGGCTTCTTCACAGCACATACGCCGATTACCTCATTGGAGCAGTGTACAGCAAATATTTCCTAAATGGAGCACCTTTAAGAGATATTTCCACTACCCAGGGCCGCTGATAAGCCAGTACAACTGGCGCTGTTGTACTGGGCCCGGCCAGCAGCGGGGCCCGGGCAATCTGACAGAAGAATGCATGCAGAATAGAAAAAAAAAAAAAAAATCTCCAACCAGCGCCTCTCCTGCAGATCTAAGTGCAGAGTCCTCCGTCCTCTCCCTCTTTCGGCTTGTGTAACTAATCACACACAGAGGGAGATGAAAAATTTCCCTTTGTGTCATGGAGCTGGGGTCTGAACTGTTTGGGGCCGTCCACTCACTGTAACAAAGCCCCGCCTCCTAGATAGTGATAGACAGAACACTGATCCAATGCAGAGAAATTAAATCAGTGTTCCGTCTATCACAATCTAGGAGGCGGGGCTTTGTTACAGTGGATGGCCGCTGAACAGTTCAGACCCCAGCTCCATGACACAGAGGGAGATTTCTGTGTAATCAAGGCACAGTGAGACTGAAATAGACACAGTGAGGCTATAGATGGGCACAGTGAGGCTGAAATGGGCACAGTGAGGCTGCATTGATGGGCACTAGTGAGGCTGCATTGATCTCTTGTATCATGTCAGCAGCCTCTGCAGACATACTACAGGAGATGGTCAGTCTCTGACCATCTCTTGTATCACAGTATTTCTTTTGGGTAATCAAACTTATAACTGGCTGGAAAAAGATAAATATCACTTGAAGACAAAGTTGCACTTTAATTCAAGGCGGGGTCTGGGGAGGGGCCAGGAGTGGGGCTGAAGGGGGCCCCCTTCAGGTACGCTGTACAGGGCCCCATGATTTCTATCAGTGGTCCTGCCACTACCTATAGGTAAAAGTCACAATCAGAGGTTTACTACTTAGTGACCAGATCATCAGATGAAAATAGAAGAAAAAAAAAAAGCCTAAAAAAGATAATGAATTTTCTAAGAATTGGTAAGCTGCAATATAATATATGTTTGCTTTTGGGTTTAGTACTGCTTTAAGAGCCCATGGTGCAGTACACAAAAACAAAATGCTAAAGTGTACCAAAAATTGCCCTATGGTGTGTTAAATGGTCCCCTCCCGAAGGGGTAGGACCATTCCCTGACCCCCCAGGTTGCAAGACTCCTGACAGGGGCAAGGGCTATTATGTATAGAAGGGAGACTGAATCTGTGTAGTGTGATGTAGCGATGAAGACATCAAAGGTTTGACTAAACTGGTCAGAGGTTGAGACATCAGCCCGCCTCTCTGAAATAATGGTGGCCACACAAAATATTGACACTTTGGGCTCAATTTGGACATTTTCACTTAGGGGTGTACTCACTTTTGTTGCCAGCGGTTTAGACATTAATGGCTGTGTGTTGAGTTATTTTGAGGGGACAGCAAATTTACACTGTTATACAAGCTGTACACTCACTACTTTACATTGTAGCAAATTGTCATTTCTTCAGTCTTGTCACATGAAAAGATAGAATAAAATATTTACAAAAATGTGAGGGGTGTACTGACTTTTGTGAGATACTGTATTGTGTCTGGCTGCAGGGGATCAGGGATGGTGCTCGGAGGTGGGTAGGGGGGGACTTAGAAGGGGGGGTAAGTACACATACAGTTTATACCGCACATCCAGCGACCTCACAGGTTAGTGAGGTGCATAGTTCATTGCACCAAAGACGGAGTTCTTCTTTATGTCTAAGACTGACTAAGGAGATGTGACACTGATAATGTGCAAGAGGTCAGAGTTTTATATCTAGACAAGTATATGTATGGGCTGTTCAGCAGTGTGATAATGATAGGGACTTGTAACATTTCCAGGTGTGAGCAGTGTATTTTTAAGGCTGGGACTGTACAAAGTGCCATAAAGTTCTGTATACACCACAAAGTAAATGTCCAGGTACAGTATATACAGAATTCATTTCAATATAAATGAAAGTGGTGGTAAACTCCGCTTTTTCTTATACCTACAGGTAAGCCAATAATGAGATATTTCAATGTGTAGCAGCCAGTGACATCACCAGCGCATGCGCACTGCACTCTCAATGGACAGCACACTTGAGTATGACATTCATTGAGAGTGCCATGCCACGATCATGGCTCCCGTGTGCATGCGCGGGAGTGACGTCATTGCGGCTTGGCCATTCAAATGGCTGGAGCCCTTGAACCTGGAAGGAAGACCGGGTGAAGACGGAATCCATTTCGGTGATGACAGCGCAGTACAGGAGGGATACGTTTTTTTAGACAAGTTTGTCATAATATGCTAGTATGTGGTGCACTTTTTGCGATTCTGCACTGCACCTCTGCGGTTTTTATTTTTATATACATTTATTTTTTATAAACAAAAAAAATAGCGATAATTTTGAAAAAAAAAAAAAAAAAAAAAAAAAAAAAAGCATTATTTTTTACTTTTTGCTATAATAAATATCCCCAAAAATATATAAAAAAAACCCAATTTTTTTCCCTCAGTTTAGGCCCATACATATTCTTCTACATATTTTTGGTAAAAAAAAAAAATTGCAATAAGTGTTTGATTTGCACAAAAGTTATAACGTCTACAAAAAATAGGGGATAGTTTTATGGCATTTTTATTAATAATTATTTATTTATTTATTTTTTACTAGTAATGGGGGCGATCAGCGATTTTTATTGTGACTGCGAAATTATGGCGGACAGATCGGACACTTTTGGCGTGATTTTGGGACCATTCACATTTATACAGCGATCAGTGCAATTAACCCCTTCCCACCGAGCGTACGCAGATGTGCGTACTCGGCTTTCGGGGGTTATACCGGGATGCTGCCCGCAGCTGCAGGCATCATCCCGGTACTGTTTTTTAGAGCCGGCGATCGGCTTTCCAGGTATAACAACCGATGAGGCCAAAAGCCGCTCGGCTGTTATACCATGGGAGCGGGAGGGGACGTCCCCGCCTCTCTTACCGGGCCTACCGATCCACCGGGAGGCCCGATGACCAATCGGCCGCCTCCAGCGGCTAGTGACAGTCTGGAACTCCAGCCTCCTAATAGTAAACACGGAAGCGACGTCATGACGTCACTTCCTGTTTACTCGGCTGCCAATGGCATCGGTTTAAAAAAAAAAAATATACAGTATTCAGAATACTGTAAGGGATGTTTACATTCCTTGTGACAGCAATAAAAGTGATCAATTTTTTTTTTTTTTTTTTTTTTAAACACAATTTATAAATATATAAATAAAAAATCCCCGCAAGCTTGCACAGCAAAGATAAAAACGCATACAGAAGTCACGCCCGCATATGTAAACGTGTTCAAATCAGACATGTGAAGTATCGCCGCGATTGTCAGAGTGAGAGCAATAATTCTAGCACTAGACTTCCTCTGTAACTCTAACCTGGTAACCGTAAAAAAAAAAAAAAAAAAAAAAATTTTAAAGCGTCGCCTATGGAGATTTTTTGGTACTGTAATTTGTCGCCATTCCACGAGTGCGTGCAATTATAAAGCGTGACATGTTTGGTATCTATTTACTCAGCGTAACATCATCTTTCACATTATATAAAAAAAAATTAGGCTAACTTTACTGTTTGGTTTTTTAAAATTCATGAAAGTGTCCCTTTTCCCAAAAAGTTGTGTTTAAAACACCGCTGCACAAATACTGTGCGATATAAAATATTGCAACAATCACCATTTTATTCTGTACTAAATATTTATAAATATTTATATATATATATATATATATATATATATATATATATATATATATATATATATATATATATATATATATATATATATATATATATATATATATATATATATATATATATATATATATATATATATATATATATATAGTTTGGGGGCTCCAAGTAATTTTCTAGCAAAAAATATGTATTTTAACTTGTAAACACCAAATTTCAAAAATAGACTTAATCATGAAAGGGTTAAAAATGCATTGATTACTGTGTAAATGTGACTGGCAGTGAAGGGGTTAAGTGTGTCCTAGGGAGTGATTCTTACTGTGGGGGGGCGTGGCTATGTGTGACACGACACTGATCACCGCTCCCGATTACAGGGAGCTGTGATCAGTGTCCTATCACTAGGCAGAACGGGGAAATGCTTGTTTATAAGCATTTCCCCGTTCTTCCTCTCCGTGAGACGATCACGGGTATCCCCGCGGACATCGGACCTGCGGGACCCGCGATCACATTCACAGAGGTCGCGGCAGGCACACGTGTGCACTGCCTGCAAACCGCTTCTTAAAGGGCAATGTACAGGTACGTTAATCTGCCTGTAGGTGCTCTTCTGCAGATGTATATCGGCGTGAGCCGGTCGGCAAGCGGTTAAGATAAAGGATGGCACCAACATGTTTCGGGGGCTTCAAGAATGCCCCCTTCATTAGGACTTAATGATAGAAAAAAAAAAAAAAAATGTATACTGGACAAAAGAAACCCAGCAGTTTTAGTGGAATGCTCTTCGATAATTTCCAAAAACTATTAGATAAGCACCTGAACGACCACAACATACAGGGATTTACAATGTAATACTGACATATAATCACACACATAGGTTGGACTTGATGGACTTGTGTCTTTTTTCAACCTCATCTACTATGTAACTATGTAAGATATAAATTAAACAGTATTTTGATAGGACAAGCTGTTGCAACTAGCTTCTTCACTCACCCTGTCAAACTACGGTTTGTGTTCTTCTTCTGTTTTGTCCAGTATACATCATTCTCCATCTTTAAGCTCTGATAAAGTGGGCATTCTTGAGGCCCTGAAATGTGTTTGTTCCGATATTTATCCTAACTGATATTTGAACAAATCTATACCTGGACAATTCCTGGTATGGTGCTTTAACCACTTGCTGACTTTATAACTTAAATATACGTTGGCAAGGTGGCACTGCTGCGCACATCACATACCAGGTACATAATTCAACACTGATTAATGTGTGTGAATGCGCTACTCCCATATCACCACCACTTACTATAAGGTTTGTCATGTTGGGACTGAGGTAGCGCTACATATTCTCCATCATATGTCAAGTTAGGTTATGTGAGTATACCATTTATGTTGGCGGCTCCTTGTCTATTTTGTCCTATTGTGGTTTTTGCGCATTAGTTATTATTGCATATTGTCACTGTATTGTAAGTGGTGGTGATATGGGAGTAGCGCATTCACACACATTAATCAGCATTTCCAGCCCATTCTAATGAAGGGTCTTTTTTGAATGCAGCAACTTTGACACAAACCTTTTAAGGATTTTGGAGGGAGTAGTGGTTTTGCGCCGGTGACACACACATACTACTAATTCAACACTGCTGGGATGGGGGTGCACACATGTGCCACTGGTGGCCCACTCCTGCTGTCATTATACAAATCGGAAGCCGATTTGTGGGTACCAAGAACTCGATGTCCGCTGGCACCCACCGATCAGCCAGCGCAGAGGCAGAACAGCGGTCTGCCTATGTAAACAAGGTAGATTGCCGTTCTTTCAGTAGGGAAGGCATGGATCCTGTGTTCCTGCAAAGCAAGGATATAGATCCATGCCTTTCCCTAGTAAAAACGCCTCCCACACTATATAAAGACACTGGCTAGGCACACATTTAACCATTTGATCATCCCTGATGTTAACCCTTTCCCAGCCAGGGTCATTAGTACAGTGACAGTGCATATTTTCAGTACTGTATTAGTGTCACTGGTCCCCAAAAAGTGTCAATTAGTGTCAGAATGTCCGCCGCAAATTCGCAGTCCAGCTACAAGTCACTGATCACTGCCATTACTTGCAAAATAAATAAAAATATCCCACAGTTTGTAGATGCTATAACTTTTGTGCAAACCAATCAATATCCACTTATTGGGATTTTTTTTTACCAACAATATGTAGCAGAATACATATTGGCCTAAATTTATGAAGAAATTATTTTTTATTGGATAGGTTTTATAGCAGAAAGTAAACAATGTTTTTTTTTTTGTTTTTTTTTCCAAAATTGTCAGTCTTTGCCTAAACTGAGGGGAAAAAAAATGGGTTTTTTTATATAGATTTTTGGGGATATTTAGTATAGCAAAAAGTAAAAAATAATGTTTTTTTTTTTTTTTCAAAATTGTTGCGAATTTTTTTGTTTATAAAAATAAATGTATATAAAAAATAAAAACACAGAGGTGATCAAATACCACCAAAATAAAGCTCTATTTGTGGGAAAGAAAAGGACATCAGCTTAATTTGGGTACAGCGTTGCATCACCGCGCAATTGACAGTTAAAGTAACGCAGTGTCATATTGCAAACAATGGCCTGGTCATGAAGGGGGGTACATTTTCTGGAGGTCAAGTGGTTAATCTCAGATCCATTCAGACACAACTCAAGGGCACTATGGAAATCCTTTGACGTGGAAAAGCTGCCAGCTGAGGATCCAAATACCACCTCAAACCATATCAATAGGATAACCCTAGGGTTCCAGAGCCAATCTGCCTACCTTTCCAAATATACCACAGGAGATAAAGTGACACTAAACTCTGGCTTAAAAAATATCTATAAAATGTGTATTTAATCTAGTATGCCAGCAGCAGAATATAGCTACAGGCACTACACAGAAAAAAAACAGAGGCGCTATTGATCAATTCAAGTGAACCTGTGCTACACACCAGTGATGGTGTGACCCCCTAAAGGAGTCGGCGTATCCAAATAATTAAAGTGAACAATCAAAACTGTGTACAGAAAAAATGCTCAAAACCCTATATAAAATGCACTCAATATGTGGTAAAAATACAGTGATGATGTGACTCCCTCCGTATAACTCACCATCAATGAGTACTAAAATAATAGTGACTCTTCAGTGATAAGGTGCAACTGATTCAAGCTAAGCATGCATTAATACATAAAAAATCCACACTTTCAAAATATCAGTCCAAAAAAAATTATAAAAGTCCAAAAAAATATTTATGACAACACACGTGATGAATAGTGTTCTAATAAGTGTTCAATCTTGATGCAACCCGGTGATAGCATAAATCATCCACCACTCCCTTGGTGCACGGTGCTTCCACTCCCTTAAGAATAACACTCACCGACTAGCTTTGCCTGCACTCTCATGCACGGCAAAAATCGCTTGTTTACCACCCCCGGGTAATAGGATCAGACGTTGTTTCCACGGTGATTGTTTCAACAAAAGGCCCACATAAAAGAAATAAAAAGTGCTCCAAATAGTGTGAACCAGTTTAAACACTTTTAATAAAATCACTACAATCTTCCAATATGTCACTCACATTTTAAAACGATAAAATCAGCCAAACGATTAAAGTGCAAATCACATCAAACTCTGTAGTGGAACCAAACTGCAACAAATGGTCACGGCGGACCCGAGGTGTGTCGGCGCACAGCGTTCAATCTCACCACCTCCCTGACAGCTCCTCCGCGTCTCCGTGTACTCTCAAAACTTCCTCCCTCCGTGAGGATAGCAGCACTGTGTGTCACGTATTACGGCCACGCCCCCGACATGTTTCGTCACAAGATGACTTATTCATATTCTATCCAAGTGTGTATTCCTTACACAAAAAGCACCTTTTGTTACTCTCAGCCTCCTCTAATTTTCCAAATTCCTTTTTTTGTTGCTTTGATCTCACTTCCTATTAGAGGGTGGCTACATTCATTCTCCACCTTCCAAATGTATGAACTTGGCCACCCTCTTTTTCACTCCCAAGATCCACTTTGGATTATGGGCATACCTCCCAACTGTCCCTGATTTTGAGGGACTGTCCCTGATTTGGAACAAGGTCCCTCTGTCCCTCATTTTGGTCTGATCTATATAGTTGTATATAAAATGCACTTTTTATCTTTCAAAAAGTGTTTCCCAGTGCTAAACTTTTCATCCAATTTCTAAATTGCTGCATTTGTACATTTCCAAAGCAAATATAAAGGAATAGTAGTGGTAAAAAGAAGCACTTGTGGGTTTAAAAAGAGTAACTCCAACATTCCCCTCTGGGTGATCTATGTACATTACAAGGATTTTACCAAACTTTGTTGCAAATTCCTACTTTTTGTTATTCTGAAGAAATCCCTGTGTGTTAGTCTGTGTCCATGTGGATCTAATGGTAGTGGTTTCATAATTGCCTCTAATGAGGAAAATTGCAGGGCCTGCATCTCTTTGGATGTGATTTCCTATTGGGAGTATCCCACCAAAAAGGACATTTTTGTTGCAGGGGATGCCTGAAATTTTACTTACTGCAGAATTGTGGGAAATTCAGTGAGCCAATCGCACAAGCAGTAAATTATGTTTCTGGGGGGTGGCCAGTACACATTCTGTGTACAGAACGCCTTCAGGTAGCCCTATTGCGTTGCATTTTACAGAAAATTACAGCTGCAGATTGAAAAGGAAAGGTAATTTTTAATAACATTCAATTACAATGACGTGTATATGCTATATTATTATTTTATTTGCTATTTTTTCCCCCCACGAAAGTGGAGTTACCCTTTAACTAATCTTTTTTTGTATAATTCTCCTTTAAGGGGGTGTGGCAGGGATGTGTCCTATGACTACATACTTTTGCTAATAGGTGTCCCTCGTTCCCATATCAGAAAGTTGGGAGGTATGCTATGAGATTTGTAGTGTGCATAGGAGTAGTGCACGTGGCACATTTAGGCTACTTTCACACTGAGGCGCTTTACAGGCTCTACAGTGCTAAAAATAGCGCCTGCATAGCGCCTGTAAAGAGCTTCTCCTGTGTCTCCAGTGTGAAAGCCTGAGTGCTTTCACACTGGAGCGGTGCACGTGCAGGACGGTCAAAAATGTCCTGCAAGCCGCATCTTTGCAGCGTACACCGCTCCTAAAGTGCCCCTTCCCATTGAAAACAATGGGGCAGCACCGCAAACCCGATGGCAAAGCGCCGCTGTAGCGGCGCTGTGCGGGCGGTTTTAACCCTTTTTCAGCCGCTAGCGGGGGCTAAAACCGCCCCGCTAGCGGCCGAATAGCACCAATAAAACAGCGGTAAAGTGGCGCTAAATATAGCGCCGCTTTACCGCTGGCGCCCGCCCACCCGCTCCAGTGTAGAAGTATCCTAAAGGCCAGTTCACACCACATGCAGTCCAGTGCGTTTTTTTCTGCATTAAAAACGCAGGGAAAGTAGATTATATGGCTTCCAATGGCATAGTTCACACCAGTGCAGTCAGTTCCAGGGTTTTCCAGTGCCAGAAAAAAAAAAAAAAAAAAAAAAAAAAAGCGAACATGCGGCATTTTTCCTGCACTGGACTGTACTGGAACGCAGTAAAACGTATCAAAAACGCACTGGAACACTTCAAAAACGCATAAAAATGCATCGGACCCCAGTACAGTAAAGAAAAATGTAGAAAAAAAAAACCCATCTAGAATAGGGTGACCAGACATCCCCGGTTTCTGGGGACAGTCCCCGGATTGAGGACACTGTCCCCGGACCAAATCTGTCCCCAGTTTTGTCCCCGGATTGGATTTGAACAGGGGCTGGGGCAATTTCAAAGACAGCCCGTGCAGAATAAAAAGAAAAAAAATCTGAATTGCACCCCCCTCCTCTGCCGCTCCTACTAGCTTATGGGGGTTTATTTTTTTCCCATTATCTGTGCCCCTTTCTGATGATCATGTGCTGGTCGGGAGCGGAGGAACTATTTCTTCAGTTTCGGGCGCATGCCCGTTCAGCTCCACTCGCATGTTCTTCTGCCTTGGCTCAAGTCCCGGCCAGCCACCTGCCTGCTTATCTCCTTGCCTTTCCTGGTGGAGTGATCTTCCTTTGCTCCCCACCCAGTAGTAGCCGGGGCCCGAAGAGTAAAGCCCCATACACACCGATTCAGATTTTCAGATTTTCTGCTGATTTGTGTGTTCAGATTTACCAAATCCATGTAGTGCAAGGGCCTGCCTGATTGCATACAAATTGAAACTCCTAAGGTTTGACCTCCATATTATATGGTTTTGGTAAATCTGAAGGAAAAAAAAAAAAAAAAATCAGCAGAAAATCTGATAGTGTGTATGGGGCTTTAGACTTGACAGGCTGGGCGGCGGAGACGGGCAAAGAGTTGTCAATTGCTGCTGTTACTAGTAAAAAAAAAAAAAAAATATATGTCCCCGGATTTCATTTTAAAAATCTGGTCACCTTAATCTAGAATGCATCTGGAAATGCATCAAAAATGTGCCACAAACACGTTAAAAAACGGATATGTAGCGCCTTTTTGTGGTGTGAACCAGTCCTAATGTAACTGACGAGCACAGCTCATTCCAAACAAATAGAAGTGAGAGGTTCGGAAGCTCTTTGAGGACTTTAAAAGAAGGCAGAGAAATACAATAAGAAACGATTTCATGAATAGATGACAGAGCCAAGTAGTGAGTGTGTATTGATTATTTTAAAGGATAAGGACATCTTTTAGTATCACCTTAAGCAGGCCATACACTAGAAGACTTTCAAATGAATGTTCATACGAAAAATCCCAGTACAATCGAAGAAGGCAAATGGTTGAAAGTGCTTCATAATTTAGTTTGATTTTAACATTTGACTTTGGGACTTTCCTAAATGAAGACCAGACTCACTGTTAGAAGTTTGTTCATTCAAGAAAAAATTTCAATCCTGCGCCTTCAATTTTTTTTTGTCACTGTTGTCGTAAAATGAACATCCATTTGACCCCACTAATCATGAGAACTAACATTCTTAGAATGAAAAAGTTTGACAAAATTCTACTAGTTTATGGCCAACTTTACTTAGTAACCCTGCAGCAGCCATCCCTCTGTGGTGAATGGAAGACTCCAGCAGTTCAGAATGCAGAAGAACAGTATATATATATATATATATATATCTCAGATGTCTATTGGTGATAAAGCAGGGAGAACAGTTCCCAGAGATGTCACTGTTCAAACAGGTTCCAGCTGAGAGTTAACCAGTTAAGACAAGCTATAATTGCTGACCTCCTTCTAAAAATGCTAGTCTGGCTGTGACGCTGGCTCACAGATAGGTCGGGGCTCATTCAGACGGGCAAACGTCAGTGAGAATATGTGATTCTTTCTGGTGTAGAAACTACTCTGCGTGCAAACAGCTACAAACAGGTTTGTGACACGCATGAGTCAATAGCCAGCATGTTCACATGTAAGCCCTCATCAGAGCAGTCACATGTGATTAGGCTGGCTGTGAATGCAGACAGTTTGCTTCCAGGGCAGGCAGTCCTATATAAAATGCACGATTTATTTTAGCCACACAGAAACTGTCCATAGCCAATTATCCAGTTTGTATGCCACCATAGCCGAGATCAGGGGCGTTGCTAGGTCTACAAAAGATCTGGGGCTAGAACCCATAGCAGCATAGTAAAGAAAGTCATAAGCTTGGGCGAGCATACACATGTATATACAGTAATATACGTGTGTGTGTATATATATATATATATATATATTCCTGGAGAGCCCCCCCCCACTTACATCAGGGTCCCCAGAGAGCCCCCCCTTACATCAGGGTCCCCAGAGAGTCCCCCTTACATCAGGGTCACTAGAGAGCCTCCTGCTTACATCGGAGTCCTCAGAGAGCCTCCCTCTTTCATCAGGGTACCCAGAGGCCTCCCCCCCATTTACATCAGGGTCCCCTGAGAGCCTCCCCCTTAAATCTGGGTCCTTAGAGAGCCTCTGCCTTAAAATCAGGGTCCCCAGAGAGCCTTTCCCTTGCATCAGGGTCCCCAGAGAGCCCCCCACTTACATAAGAGTCCCCAGAGAGCCTCCCCTCCCCTTTGGGGACCCCTGCAGAGACTTGGGGCTATAGCCCCAAAAGCCACCCCCTAGCAACGCCCCTGGCTGAGATCCAAAGTTTAGTGGCATCTGAACATTAGTGTAGCCACCTTCATTAGTCCATCTGAACAGGGCCTCACTGACCAAAACCAATAAGCAAATCAGGAATGTCGGAGTAAGGCCAGAATTCCTCACATGCATACTCGTTCTAGGTGATTGAATGAAAACATTGAAGCAGATGGTCAACATAGCAACCAAGGAACAAGCATTTTGAGAAGGAATCTGAACAAGCCTCTTTCCCTTTGATTCCTACAACTGAACTCAGTGTAAACTTTGTATAATACTAATTATATATATATATATATATATATATATATATATATATATATATATATATATATATATATATATATATATATATATATATATATATATTTTACACACACACACATACATACACACACACAGTCTCACAAAAGTGAGTACACCCCTTACATTTTTGTAAATATTTTATTCTATCTTTTCATGTGACAACACTGAAGAAATAACACTTTGCTACAATGTAAAGTAGTGAGTGTACAGCTCGTATAACAGTGTAAATTTGCGGTCCCCTCAAAATAATTCAACACACAGCCATTAATGCCTGAACTGCTGGCAACAAAAGTGAGTACCACCCCTAAGTGAAAATGTCCAAAATGTCCATTTTGTGTTGCCACCATTATTTTCCAGCACTGCCTTAACCCTCTTGGGCATGGAGTTCACCAGAGCTTCACAGGTTACCACTGGAGTCCTCTTCCACTCCTCCATGACGACATCACGGAGCTGGTGGATGTTAGAGATCTTGCGCTCCTCCACCCTCCGATTGAGGATGCCCCAGAGGTGTTCAATAGGGTTTAGATCTGGAGACATGCTTGGCCAGCCCATCACCTTTACCCTCAGCTTCTTTAGCAAGGCAGTGGTTGTCCTGGAGGTATGTTTGGGGTCATTATGATGTTGAAATACTGCCCTGCGGGCCAGTCTCCTCATCATGCTCTTCTTCAGTATGTCACAGTACCCGTTGGCATTCATGGTTCCCTCAATGAACTGTAGCTCCCCAGTGCCGCCAGCACTCATGCAGCCCCACACCATGACACTCCCACCACCATGCTTGACTGTAGACAAGACACACTTGTCTTTGTACTCCTCACCTGGTTGCCGCCACACACACACTTGAAACCATCTGAACCAAACAAGTTTATCTTATCAGACCACAGGACATGGTTCCAGTAATCCATGTCCTTAGTCTGCTTGTCTTCAGGAAACTGTTTGCGGGCTTTTTTGTGCATCATCTTTAGAAGAAGCTTAATTCTGGGACAACAGCCATGCAGACCAATTTGATGTAGTGTATGGTCTGAGCACTAACAGGCTGACCTCCCCACTCCTTCAACCTCTATAGCAATGCTGGCAGCACTCATACGTCTATTTCCCAAAGACAACCTCTAGATATGATGCTGAGTACATGCAATCAACTTCTTTGGTAGACCATGGCGAGGTCTGTTCTGAGTGGAAGCTGTCCTCTTAAACTGCTGTGTGGTCTTGTCCACTGTGCTGCAGCTCAGTTTCAAGGTCTTGGAAATCTTCTTATAGCCTGGGCCATCTTTATTTAGAGCAACAATTCTTTTTTTCAGATCCTTTGAGATTTCTTTGCCATGAAGTGCCATGTTGAACTTTCAGTGACCAG
Organism: Lithobates septentrionalis; assembly: GCA_037952835.1. Classification (NCBI taxonomy): domain Eukaryota; kingdom Metazoa; phylum Chordata; class Amphibia; order Anura; family Ranidae; genus Lithobates; species Lithobates septentrionalis. Next base: position 2,463,966 of record JBBDGP010000585.1, read on the forward strand.
TATGAGAGAGTGAGAGCGATAACACCAAATTTTACACACCTGCTCCCCATTCACACATGAGACCTTGTAACACTAACGAGTCACATGAAACTGGGGAGTGAAAATGGCTAATTGGGCCCTATTTGGACATGTTCACTAAAGTACACACGATCAGATTTTCCGCAGACAAAACCTCAGACTTTTGTCCGAAGGGCATTTGGCCCCAAACCTGTCTTGCGTACAAATGGCACACAATTGTCGGCCAACAAACACAAACGTAGTGATGTACTACGTGGTTTTTCAGCTCTTTAGCACCAAAGCTTTGGGCTCCTTCTGCTAATTTCTTGTTAGAAGTTTGGTGAGTGTTGATTCCCGCTTTCCATTTTGCGCTGTTCAGTTCCTTTCCGAACGGCTGTTCGTCAACCAGACATGTTGCGGAATCGGAGGAGATAACGTGTTATTTATCATTGACCTTGGAGTTATTGCTTTGACCCAAGTCCAGTCCAGGAACAGGAAGGGGAGGATTTCTTGGACCAAAAATTGATTGCTTTATTAATCGTGACCAATTATGTCATATGCCTTTGCTGCGGGAGCTCCAGGAGAATAATGCGGATGATTTTCGGAATTATCTCCGGATGATGGACCCCTGCTTTCACCAACTCTTTGCATTGTTGACCCCCTATATTAAGAAGCAGGACACATGCATGAGGCTTTTATTTTCTTTTGTGGTTGAATAACGATTTGATATATTTTCTATATTTATGGATGCATAGAATGCACTTTTTGGTTAAGTTCTATTGGCAGAGAGCATGTCTAATTTTATTTTGTTTTCTTTTTTAATGCACAATAATAAAATTGTGGAGAATACTACTTGGCTATGTGTTTTACTTCGGGAGTAGGCAGTTACATTTTAAAAAATGCAATGTAAAATTAACAAGGGGCACCAACATAGTTGTATCTTTGATCTTAAAAACTACGGGATAATGGTGTTGTGGTAACTTGCACCAAAAAAAAAAAAAAAAAAAAAAAAAAAAAAAGCCTTTCAAAATTCGTTTGCAATAACTCCATCAGTATCACCAGCAAAGCAGCTTCATTATTATCCCATTAAATAAAGAAGAAGAGAATGTGCGCTGCATTTCAAGATTTCATAATTTTCCGCGTCACAAATGTTAATTCTCCAGTACAAACACTAGTTTACAAGACCGACCGCTTCCAGCTCGTCCTTGCTTCTGAGCATGCGTGTTTGTACTTTGGACTTTTGTCCGACGGACTTGTGTTTACACGCTCAGAAAATCCGACAACAGACATTTGTCCGTGGAAAATTTTAAAGCCTGCCATCCAACATTTGTCCACGGAAAATCCAACAAAAAGTGTTCGATGGCGCATATTAAACGGTCGGATTTTCCGCCAACATTCTGTCATCACACATTTCCCGTCGGAAAATCCGATCATGTGTACGAGGCTTTAGGGGTGTACTCACTTTTGTTGCCAGCATTTAGACATTAATGGATGTGTGTTGAGTTATTTTGAGAGGACAGCAAATTTACACTGTTATACAAGCTGTACACTCACTACTTTACATTGTAGCAAAGTATCGTTTCTTCAGTGTTGTCACATGAAAAGTTCTAATAATATATTTACAAAAATGTGAGGGGTGTACTCACTTTTGTGTGAGAGTGTGTGTATATTATGTGTGTATAAATATATATATATATATATATATATATATATATATATATATATATATATATATATATATATATATATATATATATATATATATATATATATATATATATATATATATATATATATATATATATATATATATATATATATATATATATATATATTTATTACACACACATATACACATACATACATACACACACACACACACACACACACACACACACACACAGTACATATACTATATTAATTACTCCTGAACAAAGTATACCCAAAGAGCACAGAATTGGAGTTTAAAGGTGCAGATATCAATCAAAAGCAATTGATTGATTTATCTGCACCTTTAAACTCCAATTCAGTTGATCCAGGGAAAATCTGATTGACTCTTGGGGGGGGGGGGGGGGGGGGGGGGGGGAATCAGGAAGGAATTTTTTCCCCTGCTGTAGCAAATTGGAGCATGCTCTGCTGGGGTTTTTTGCCTTCCTCTGGATCAACTGAGGGTATTGGGTATATTGGATTGTACAATATTTTTTATTTTTTTTATTATTTTTAAGGTTGAACTGGATGGACTTGTGTCTTTTTTCAACCTAACTATGTAATTCTGTGCTCTTTGGGTATACTTTATTCTGTCATATTTAAAAGGAGGCGGTGTATTTATTAGAGTCTCCCAGCTCCAATACCATTTTGATAAATTTCTATAAAATTACTCCTGTTCTTCCATCTACCTAAATCAAAAAATGAAATATTACAAAACCCAAATCTACCACATCGCTAGATGATTAGGGTGCCTGAAATTCAGCGCAAGAAAAAACATACATACAAAATCAATGAGCTGCTGCTGACACCTAAAATGTTTTCCCACACCTATAATAAATGAAAATAAATTGATGGGCAGCATCAATATTTATTTTCAACACCTATATAATGTTGTGGAGTAGGTAAAAGACTGGACAGAAATCCAAGCATCAGAAACTTTTGTCCATTTACTGCCACCTTATGGCTTCTAAATGTAATTTTTTTTTTTTTTTTTTTAAATCTTCTCTAAAAACGTCTCTTTGAAATCACTGTGACACTTGTGTAGGGCAACACGTTTGTATGAAAAGACACTACAAAGAACACATGAAAGAGTTTATACTGTAATGAAATTTCACCTCTAAATCGAGAGAGTAAAGGCTGGTGATATAAATGAATTGAAATGTTCAATACACTATAGCACGCCACGGGTTAAACCTAGAGCCAGGATTCATGACACCTTATACATAATAGCTGCTGGGAGTATCTGCATAGCCTTTCAGGCTACTACATTCACACTAGTCTTCATGGTAAAATGCGGCGGGTCATTCACAGGTAAATAATGCACAAGCGATTATGTGCGATCAGCCCAGAAGAGCTGTGGGAGTTGTTAGCCTCCCATTGCTTTAAATGGGGCTTCCTGCCCCCACAGCTGATCGCTGGGAACCACTGCTGGGTCTCCAGCAGCTAATCACAAATTGCCACATTTGCAGGTCTAAGGCCTCTTTCACCTGAACGATCCGTTCAGGTCCGCCCTGTCTGTTTTTTAGGCGGACCTGAACGGACCCTCCATAGACCTTTATGGAGCGTCGGATGTCAGCAGTGACATGTCCGCTGACATCCGACCCGCTCCGATCAAGTGTAACGGAGGAAAAACCTACTTTTTTATCAGTTTTCGGATTAGAGCGGGTGACGATGGACTCTATGGTCCGTCATCATCCGATCCCCCATAGGGGAGAGCGGCACTCCGACAGGTCCGTCGCTGCACAGTGTGCAGCGACGGACCTGTCATCTGCCTGCTCAGCGGGGATCCACAGAGCGATCCCTGCTGAGCAAGCGGATGTTCACGGGGCGGATCATCACGGATCTGTCCCGTGTGAAAGGACCCAACGGAAATTTGGCTGTGCAGGCTAAAAGCTAGTACACACAGGCCGAATGTCTGGCGGCATTGGCATTCTGACAGAAGCCAGCCATTCAGAGGAGCATGGCTGAAAAAGATCTGCCGATCGGCTCCCGGTCGGTGCTCTCAGCCCCCCCAGCATAGAAACTCACTGAAAACTGAGCATGTGCAGGAGTTGCCACCACAGTTACAAAATCCCCAACTGCATTTGTGACATGAACAGAAAGGTGGAGGTAGGAAACTGCAGGATCAACCAGGTTTTTGAAGAATATAGAAAATGAATCTTATAGTGACTGAGTATGAACAGCATGTAATGCACCATTTATTGATAGTTTTTTACGACGTGGGTTTAATGACACTTTCAATCTGGCCAAATTCAGCTGTGTGTGGGTGCTCCACAAGCCTCTTTGTTGTTAATTGTTGGAGTAACTAGTATTCATAAGGTTAGAAAACCTAACTCAGTTGCTAATGTTTAGTTGCCGATGAGCTGGCGTCTTTTTCTGTACCATTTAGTGATTATCCCCAGTGCCTTTAACATTTACTACAACTAGTTATCTTGTCATAGTTGAGATGGCTAATTTCTGGAGTGCCTCAGGGGTGCTTTTTAGACCTTTCTCTGACATACATTAATCGAATGGCCTCTAAAGTGTTTTTTTTTTTTTTTTTTTTTATTGAATAAGCCAGCTGATTTTTCCTGTAGCATATGCCCCATAGTAATTGTTAGGTGAAGTGTGCCTGGCCAAGTTATCTCAAAAATTAATATACTAAAATCATAGGCATAAATCTAGCGTCCTCCCCTTCCCCTTCCCCACCCTCCACCCTTCTGGGAAGGATTTTCACAAGATTTTAGAGTGTGTCTGTGGGCAATTGTGCCCATTAAGCCAAAAGAGCATTTGTGAAGTCAGGCACTGTTGGATGAGTAGACCTGGTTCACAGTTGCTGTTGCAAATTATCCAATAGCCTCAAATAACCAGGCTCATCAACCTTGTGTTTATGGAGTGCTACAAAGTTGGAAGTGTACTTTTTTTTTTGCGCATTTTTCAGGCAACATGTATAGGACAGCCTATTGATTTCAATGGGCTGCTCTTCATGCGATGAACACAGCAAAGTAGTTATTGGACAATTTTGCCATTTTATGGTTTGAACATTTTTTACTGCATATTTTGCTGCATGCTCACTTGTTTTTGCTCGCAAGAAAACGCACATTTCTGCAAAGGTTCTCAGAACACGCAGATGTGAACGAAACCTAAAGCATATGCTCTTCTAAGTCACATTGATTAGACACCCTATAGGATTACAGATCTTTGGGTCCATGCAGGATATAATACATAACTGATGCAATACCATTTTACCTATAAATTATTGTTAATTTTTTAATCTATACTTAAGACTTATATAAAGAAAGAAATGTGATAAAATAATTGAGGAAAAGGGACAGTTGCTTTTATTATAATAGTCTGGGCCAAGAATGATGTAGTCTTTCCACAAATCTGAACACACACATCTAAGGCCTGGTTCACACCTATGCATTTTTTAGTGCATTTCCAGTTTTGCAGAAACACACTACAGTGCATCCAACATGGTTTCCTATGGGTCACAATCACAACTGTGCATTTTATGGAAAGGGCCAGGGATTTTTTTCTGGTTTTTGCTTCCATAGACTTCAATGGATCAAAAATGTGTATTGAAAAACACAAAATGCACCTGGAATATGCAAACTTCAACCTGCATAGGTGTGAACCAGGCCTAAGAGTATGCATTTCTTTGCCGATTCACCAACACAAATAAACCATACAAGCAACACAACTTACCGGTGTATCCTTCTGACTGGTCCCCTCAGTCTTCTCATAGGAGTATGAAAACTTAGACCCAGACTTGGAAAGGGTAGTAACAGGCTCAGAAGAGAGTGTAGAAGAGTTTCCATATCCATTAGATGAGCCTCTTTTCTTCCCATAAATATCATTTGGCTCGTTAACGTTGGAAACATAGGAAATTCGGGAAGGTGCATCTACATCAAAGCGTGACCGTGTTTTTCCTGGGCTGTGGGGGTAATAAGTATCTGAAGTTCTTAGTTCAGAGAGTCCAAGGGATAGGTCTGTGTGACTAAATGATTTTTTGCGTGATAGGGAGGTCGTGGGGTAAGTTGGAAGAGTGGTGTTGTATCCATAGGAATAGCCATTTGTAATGTATTTTGATGAAGAGCGTGATAATAGATCTGTCCTTTTGGTGGTTGGATCCAGACAGGGAAGACTTCTATCCAGGTCATGGTAGGAGCGCAAGGGAGAGCTGGAGTAGTATGAACTACTCAAACTTGATTTAAAGGGTACGTTACTGCGATCGCTGTACGAAGAGCTGAGGTTGGAGGTGTAGGAGCCATAGCCAGCATAACTCTTAGTGTAAGTAGGGTCTATATATCTTTTATAGGTAGATGAAGAATGGGCCATGCTGCAGATGAATACGGATAAGAGCAGACTCCGACTTGGACTGTGGGAAGACAAAATCAGCATGTTAAGAAAATAATTGACAAATCATAACTTTTAAAAAAAAAAAAAAGGTACAAACACAGAAATAGTATAAAATATTAATATAAAAATACTATTATTAAATAGTATTAAAAAAAAAACAAAAAACTGCGCATTGGCCTTCACCACTGCTTCACCTTTTTGCCCAGGCCAATTTTCAGCTTTCAGCACTGTCACACTTTGAATGGTAAAAAATAACCCAAATAAGTGTATAATATATAGTCTGTAGTAAAGTTATAGTCTACCATATATGAGAATACATACATACACATATAATCTCACAAAAGTGAGTACACCCCTCACATTTTTGTAAATATTTTATTATATCTTTTAATGTGACAACACTGAAGAAATGACACTTTGCTACAATGTAAAGTAGTGAGTGTACAGCTTGTATAACAGTGTAAATTTGCTGTCCCCTCAAAATAACTCACACAGCCAATAATGTCTAAACCACTGGCCACAAAAGTGAGTACACCCCTAAGTGAAAATGTCCAATTTGGGCCCAATTAGCCATTTTCCCTCCCCAGTGTCATGTGACTCGTTAGTGTTACAAGGTCTCAGGTGTGAATGGGGAGCAGGTGTGTTTAATTTGGTGTTGTCGCTCTCACACTGGTCACTGGAAGTTTAACATGGCACCTCATGGCAAAGAACTCTGAGGATCTGAAAAGAAAAAAAAATGTTACTCTACATAAAGATGGCCTAGGCTATAAGAATATTACCAAGACCCTGAAACTGAGCTGCAGCACGGTGGCCAAGACCATACAGCGGTTTAACAGGACAGGTTCCACTCAGAACAGGCCTCGCCGTGGTCGAACAAAGAAGTTGCATGCACGTGCTCAGCTTCATATCCAGAGGTGGTCTTTGGGAAATAGACGTACAAGTGCTGCCAGCATTGCTGCAGAGGTTGAAGGGGTGGGGGTGGGGGGGGGGTCAGCCTGTCAGTGCTCAGACCATACGCCACACACTGCATCAAATTGGTCTGCAAGGCTGTCGTCCCAGAAGGAAGCCTCTTCTAAAGATGATGCACAAGAAAGCCCGCAAACAGTTTGCTGAAGACAAGCAGACTAAGGACATGGATTACTGGAACCATGTCCTGCGGTCTGATGAGACCAAGATAAACTTATTTGGTTCAAATGGTGTCAAGCGTGTGTGGTGGCAACCAGGTGAGGAGTACAAAGACAAGGACAGCCTTTGAGAACATCCAGTGAGGAAACGCGTAAGGCGGGTGTGACGTAATTACGTCACACCCGGAAACAGAGCCTGGAACGCAGATGGTTCGCACGCCATGGACTGGCTCTTCCTGCCCAATTTCATTGTAGTTTTTTTGCTCTTGCTTACCAGCGATGGGAAGCTATTGATTTTACATATACTTTTAATAAATTACAATTTTAAATACTGCACTATGGGAGCCCCTTGTTTTTTCCTGTGAGGACCCCACCACTTGCTACTGTGGAATGACCTGGGAGGTCCTGGTTGGAGCACACCCCAGAGCTTGAACGAACAGGTGGTAAAGCCCGATGGAGGAACAGATGGCATAGCACAGTATATCAAGGAGAAGGTTCATCCACAGTCACCCACTCTTTGCCTACTACCCCTGCAGGGGTAACTACGACTGGTGAGTGGGGACCCAGTGGGGGGAGCACCAAAAAAAGTCACACTACGTGCTGTGCACTGAAGTCATCTGTAATATGCAATAGTGGACACTCTGCGATCATATTTTTGATTTCCTCTTTATATATTTTTCACTTTCAGAAGAGGGACTTGGATTTTATATATTTTTATAGTGATTACACATTTTATCTTTATGTTATAGGTGTGGACTTTATTTGCACCTTATTTACAGTGGTGTGTTTACTATTTGTCACATTGTTTGGGTTACAATGAATTGAGATATATGGGTGATGGCTGGGTATATGGTTCTTTAATTAAGCGAGTATATGTGCCCCATTAGTAACAATCTGAGTTGGTATCCTCAGCCTTATGCCCCGTACACACGGTCGGATTTTCCAATGGAAAATGTGTGATAGGAAATTGTTGTCAGGAATTCCGACCGAGTGTTGGCTCCATCACACATTTTCCATCGGAATTTCCGACACACAAAGTTTGAGAGCTTGCTATAAAATTTTCCAACAACAAAATCCGTTGTCGGAAATTCCGATCGTGTGTACACAAATCTGACGCACAAAGTGCAATGTTCCCAAGACTAGGGTTAAGTCCTCTTTTGGAAAAAACGATTTCAATAGAGGTCTGATTTCTATGGCTGCACCTAAAAAAAAAAAAAAAAAAAACAGATCACCAACGGATGTAGAGCATATCTTGTACACGACATAGCCGACAAGGCAGGGATTTGACCCTTCAGGCAATTATAAGCCAACCCTTGGAGACTACTCTGCAGAAACTCCAAAATGTTAGATACTGAAGGAGATCCAAAGTCCCAACCCCTTCCCATAGTATTCCAGATCCGGTGATAGGTTACATTCGTTCTCACGATCCTGTAATAATGTCATCAACTTTATCCTCCTGCGGTTCGGGTGTCAGGCCCCACTCTGCAGAAGGAGATTTTGACAACGAGGCAAAAGGGATTGGTGAGCCCAACTTTATCCTCCAAGCCAGGAGGGAACCAAAGCTCCCTGAGCCAGTAAGGTAGGACTACTATTGCTGTGACCCTTTCTCGCTGAATCTTCAGCAGGATTTTGAGAGCCAATGGAAGCGGTGGGAACACATACACCAAGGGGAAGTTCCAAGACCTGGACAGAGCACCCTGACCCAATGCCTGTGGATACTAGGTCCAGGTGAAGAAGCAAGGCAGTTGACAATTCTCCAATGCCATAAGATCTATCAAAGGCGTCCCCCAGATCCTGGAGATCTTGCGTAGGTACTTGAGGTTGAGGCCCCATTTGTTGTGATCCCCAAAGCCTCGACTCAAGCGATCTGCTAAAACATTGCCAGGCCCTGGGAGTTAAGATGCTGCAAGAGAGCCGAGATTCTTCTCTGTGCAGAGGAAGATTGACATGCCACCTGAAGGAGAGGGTGACTTCTTGTGCCGCCTTGATGAGACACATAAGCCACCGTAGCTTTGTTGTCCAAAAGAATCTTGACAGTTTGACCTCGCAACATAGGTTGGAACACTAAGAGTGCGTCTAACAGCATCCAATCCCAGGAAATTTGCACTCTTCGCCCCACAAAAGGTACCATTGGCCTTGAACCTGCTGTCCCAGGCAGTGTGCCCTGCAGCCTGCTAGACTGGCATTGGTCGACACCACTTTTGGTTCTGAGGCCTTCAACGGAACTCCGCTGGAAAGATTGCGAGCTACTAACCACCAACCAGGGACCAGATTATCGGAATTGGCAGATGATCCCACTGAAGAAGAAAGTTGCATTGAAACCTCCTTCTGCGCCACCTGACCCACGGGACTACTGGACCTGTGGCTGATACCCCAGATACTGCAAGGATTCCTTCAGCATCATAGAAGGATTGGCCATCACTGCTTTGTCTGAGATTGGATTCCCTGGACCTTTCCCTGAGGAAGAGAAACACGACCCCGATCCGTGTTGAATTGTACTCCTAAATACTCCAACATTTGGGTCAGATGCATCTGGCTCTTCCGAAAGTTGATCAACCAACGGAAACGAGTTAGTGTTTTGCAGGTGAATTCACATGAACTAGAAGGAGCTCATTTGACGGACCCAGAAGTAGCATGTCATCTAGATAATGAAATATTTGCACTTCCTTGACCCCGAGAGTCGCAACGACAGCAGACGGTAGCTTTAAAAAATGTTCTCGGAGTCGTGCAGAGACCGAATGGGAGAAATTAAAAATGAAAATGAAAGCCTTCCATGGAAGGCCTGAGAAAGCGATGGTGAGATGCAGGGGCATAGGGAGGGGGTGGCTAGGGGGGGCTGAAGCCCTGAACATGACCCCGAAAAGCCCCGAGTCTATGGAATGCTGCATTCCATTGTTAGCCCAGAGCGCCGGCCGCCGGGACCGATCTGATTGTGGGTGCGGCCGAAAGTGGCTGAGTGCAGCTGAAAGTAGCCGAGTCCCCGAGTGCCATAGCGGCCGAGTGCGGCCAAAAGTAGCTGAGTGAGTCCCCGAGTGCCATAGCGGCCGAGTGCAGCCGAAAGCAACCAAGTCCCCGAGTACCATAGCGCTGAGTGCAGCCGAAAGTGGCGGAGTGCCGCAGCTCTGGAGCGGGACGGGTGACGTGACGTCCATTTTAGCCTGCAGGCTCCAGAAGGCGGGAACGCTACATCGCCGCTCAGGCGGGCGGCTCTCTTCTCCTCTCCTCCTCGGCTCCTCTCTGACGGCGACAAGTGACTGATTGTCTGCTGTGACCGCACACCACGGCTGAGCTGAGGTAGGTCAGACACAGTTTGTGTATGTAGGTCAGTGTATGTAGGTCAGGCAAGTCAGTGGTCAGTGTATGTAGGTCAGGCAGGTCAGTGGTCAGTGTATGTAGGTCAGTGGTCAGTGTATGCAGGTCAGGCAGGTTGGTGTAATGGTCAGTGTCAGGCAGGTGAGTTTAGTGGTCAGCATTGACGGGCACTGGTAAGTCACACAACCCCACCACCCAACCCCCCCCCCCCCAAAGCCCTACCCCTCCGCAGTTTTTGGACTTCGGGCTGAAGCCCCTGTTTTTTTTGCCACCTAGCAACCCCCCTGGTGAGATGCGTCTATAGAGACATGAGATACGCATCCGCCAGATCGATGGAAACCATCCAGTCTCCTGACTCCACGATCGTTTCCAATGACTCCATTTTGAATGGTGGAACCTTCATGTAAGAATTCAGGACTTTAAGGTCAAAAACTGGTCCGAAACCCCCTGAAGCCTCTGGGACCAAAAACAGAGGGGGAACATACTCTTTGACCCAATTCGTGCCTTGGAACTGGAAGGATGGCCCTTGCTGTCAACAGCTCCCCTATATATCCTTGCAAACATTGCCTCCTTTCCAAATCCGTAGGAAGTCCAGTTTCTATGAACAAGGTCAGAGGGGGCCTTGTTCTGAACTCGAGATGATAACGTGATCGAATGACGGCTACAATCCAGGCATCATGTAATTTGTCCGCCCAAACCCCCCCTGAATTGGGCTAGTCTTGCTCCTACTTGAGAGGGTTAAGCGGAGACAGCTTCAGAAGGACTTATTTAAAGCCTTAGGCTCTGTCTCCACTACTGCGAGTTGTTGTGCGACCTGACACATGCGAAGTCGCATGACAAGTCAAAACCCATGTATTTCAATGGTCCCCGTTCTAATTGGTGCGACTTAAGTCGCAGCGACTCCAAAAAAGGTTTTTGCACTACTTTGTTCCGACATCTGTGCGACTTGTTCTCACAGGTCGAATGACATTGCATCACAAATCGCACAGCAAAGTCGCAGTGTAAAACTCTGGGGACGCAGCAGTGGAAACAGCCCCAGTAGCTTTATTGGCCCTGGGCTTGGAAGGTTTAACCAGCTCCCCACCACTGTCTGAAAAACTGTCTGCTGTCTGTAAGCCCTGGCCTCTCTGAATCCTTCTTTGGATCTCTTGTTAAACCGAAAAGGGCTGCTGTGTCTTAAAGAGCCATTGTCTTTGCTGTCATCTTGACCTGGTCGACAGCCACTTCAGCCACAACTCTACAGAAGTCTGCAAAGGAGAAGAACTGCCACTTCCCAGACTTTCATCCAAACATACATCCACCAGCTCTGCTACCCACAGTCTAAGTCTGGATTCACACCCATGCACTCCCAGCGCATTCCGCAGAACCGCACCACAGAACGTGTTCCATGGGAGACCATGATAAACGGACGGTAGTGCCAATCTGCAAAACGCAAAAAGCACCAAAAAACGCACAGGTGCGAACCCAGCCCAAGTGCTGCTGCCACAGGAGTGAGTGCTACTGCCGGTCTGCAGGCTACTTCCAAACTATACAACCTTTTTAGGTCTGCGTTTATTTTGCGATCCATAGGATCCCTAAAAGAGACCGAATACTCCAGCGGAAGCGTAATGTGGCAGGCGAAAATACGTAATGAAGCATCCACCATAGGCGTAGTGTCCCAAGGGGTACAGCTTTGATACTTCATTATGCACATTGAGCTTCTTCTCAGGGCCCCCCCCACTCATCGTCAATTACTTTTTTAATTTCAGAAATGAAATGGGAAGGAGGGTAACGATTTCTTTAAATACTGGTAGTATCTTTGCTATTTCTTTGGAGGCGAAAATTCTTTCCTTAACAGCCTCCACCAAGGGGGAACCAGTGCAAAAATCAAACTTATGCGATTCTGAGACCATCTCAGCCTCAGATGGATGCGAATCGCTATCGACTTCAGGAGGTAAAACGCACTGAAAACACATGATCTGAATCTGCAGATGATGAAGATACAGCAGGATGAGCAGAATTCCTTGAAACACTCTTTAACCCTTCCTTGACTGCGTGCTTAATGTAGGATTTAACCTGGCCTGCTTTCGCAGCATTGTCCTGAGTCGTCTGATGTCTTGACCTCTCTTGGCTTGGGTCTGAGCGACTAAAGTGAGCTAAGAGCGAGGGAGATCTGCAATGCTGTGACAACAGGCATCTATCCAGCTGCATGCGACTCTGCGATTTGTCACGTCTAGTCCCGTCTTTACTCTTTTGAGACTGGAATGCTGATTTGGAACCTCTTTGCGGGAGTTTCTCGCAGTGGGCCCTTCTCTCTGTAAAACACAGAGGACGTGTTCTCTTTTAAAAAAATAAAGAAAATAAATAACTACAATCAGAGGCGTTGCTAGGGGTGGCTATTGAGGCTATAGCCCCGAATCTGGGGCCCATAGCCCAGAGTCTCTAGGGCAGGGGTTGGCACCTGGCCCGCCACTGCTGAATGCGGGCACCTGGCCCGCGGAAATTTTCGCTGCTGTCCTCCTTATTGGACAGCGGCGAGCACCCAGTATCAGAGGGCTGGATGGGGGCGGGAATCGCAGGAGGACAGAGGACACTGCAATGGGGTGGTGTGCAGGGGACAGAGGACACTGCAGTGGGGGGTGCATTGCTAGTCACTGGTGAGGCTGCATTGCTGGTCACTGGTGAGGCTGCATAGATGGGCACAGCTGAGCCCTGCATTGTTTATGTAGCCAACTCCTGAGCCCTGGGGCTCTCTGGGGACCCTGATGTAATGGGGGGGGCTCTGGGGTAGGGTGACCAGACATCCCCGGTTTCTGGGGACAGTCCCCGGATTGAGGACACTGTCCCCGGACCAAGTCTGTTCCCAGTTTTGTCCCCGGATTGGATTTGAACAGGGGCTGGGGCAATTTCAAAGACAGCCCGTGCAGAATAAAAAGAAAAAATCTGAATTGCACCCCCCTCCTCTGCCGCTCCTACTAGCTTATGGGGGTTTATTTTTTTCCATTATCTGTGTCCCTTTCTGATGATCATGTGCTGGTCGGAGCGGAGGGACTATTTCTTCAGTTTCGGGCGCATGCCCACTCAGCTCCGCTCGCATGTTCTTCTGCCTTGGCTCAAGTCCCAGCCAGCCGCCTGCCTGCTTATCTCCTTGCCTTCCCTGGTGGAGTGACCTTCTTCCACTCCCCACCCAGTAGTAGCCGGGGCCCGAAGAGTAAAGTCCCATACACACGATCAGATTTTCTGCTGATTTTTGTCTTCAGATTTACCAAAACCATGTAGTGCAAGGGCCTGCCTGATTGCATACAAATTGAAACTCCTAAGGTTTGACCTCATATTATATGGTTTTGGTAAATCTGAAGGAAAAAAATCAGCAGAAAATCTGATAGTGTGTATGGGGCTTTAGACTTGACAGGCTGTGAGGCGGGTGGCGGCGGCGGAGACAGGCAAAGAGTCGTCGATTGCTGGCATTACTAGTAAAAAAAAAAAAAAAAATATATGTCCCCGGATTTCATTTTAAAAATCTGGTCACCTTACTCTGGGACCCTGATGTAATGGGGGGGGGTCTCTCCAGGGACCCTGATGTAAGGGGGGGGCTCTCCAGGGACCCTGATGTAAGAGGGTGGGATCTCTGGGCACCCTGATGTAATGAGGGAGGCTCTGGGGACCCTGATGTAAGGGGGGTTCTGGGGACCCTGATATAATGAGGGAGGCTCTGGGGACCCTGATATAATGAGGGGGGCTCTGGGTACCCTGATGTAAGTAGGGAGGCTCTCTAGAGACCCTGATGTAAGGGGGCTCTAGGGACAATGATGTAAGGGGGATGGGCTCTCTGGGAACCCTGATGTAAGTAGGGGGGGCTCTCTGGGGACCCTGATGTAAGGGAGAATCTACACTCAGAGAATGAATATATATATATATATATATATATATATATATATATATATATATATATATATATATATATATATATATATATATATATATATATATATATGACTTTCTTTACTTCACTACTATGGGCTCTAGCCCCAGATCTTTTGTAGACCTAGCAACACCCCGACTACAATTAAACTTCTCCATACAAATCTTCGGTGCTTAAGGCAGCTAGGCAGGCAAAATTCCCAGTCCTCAAAAGGTACAGGATAATAAAAAATACTCTGACAGACAAGTAACATAGCAGAAAGTACCTGAAAGGAAGCTTGCCAGAGCAGAGAAGCAGATTGACCAGCTGGAGACTGAGATCAGCCTAGAGGACAGAGGCGGCTGCCATCAGCAGTGAGCATTCTGGTGTTTGCTAGACAACCCAAAAAGAGGAAGCTACCTCTGACCTCACCTGCACAACTCTGAGCTTCCTGAAAGGAGTACATGTGGAGGAGGTGAACTACAAGACCCAGCGAGCCAAACCATGAACACACAAAAACATGGAAGGAGAGAGTGCCAGCACCTGCCTAACGAAGGTATATACAGTCATTAATACTGCCAGTGACCTTTGCCAGTAATACACAGTCATTTATACTGTACCATACAATCCCAGCACCACGGGAACCCACCTCCTCAGGAGATTTACAGCCTATATGGGGGGGTTTTCTGAATCGGGAGGGAGAAAGGAAGGAAGGAACAGAGAAAAAAATTAAAACTTTAAAAGGCGTACGGAGCGAGGACGAAAAAGAACACTGGTGTGGGCAGACAGCTGCCCTTTTATGGGCTAGAAAAGAGGTGGTCCTGGAGGGGTCAGAGGGGGGCGGAGCTGACCCATAGTAGGCTGACATGGGGAGGTCCAGGAAAATAAAATATTTCCAAAAATGTGAGGGGTGTACTCACTTTTGTGAGATACTGTATGTGTGTGTATATATGTGTGTATATATATATATATATATATACCCCTGTTAAAATGTGAGGTTTCTGTGATGTCAAAAAATGTGACAAAGATAAATCATTTTACATTTTTTTCACTATGTGATCTATAAACTGTACAACTCAGTTGAAAAACAAATCTTTTAGGTGAAGGGAAGTAAAAATAAAAAACTAAAATAATATGGTTGCATAAGTGTGCACACCCTTACACTAATACTTTGTTGAAGCACCTTTTGATTTTATTACAGCACTCAGTTATTTTAGGTATAAGTCTATCAGCATGGCACATCTTGACTTGGCAATATTTGCCCACTCTTCTTTTCAAAAACATTCCAAATCGGTCAGTTTGCGAGGGCATCTCCTGTGCACAGCCCTCTTCAGATCACCCCACAGATTTTCAATCGGATTCAGGTCTGTTCTCTGACTGGGCCATTCCAAAACTTGAATCTTCTTCTGGTGAATCCATGCCCTTGTTGATTTGGATGTATGTTTTGGGTCGTTCTAATGCTGAAAGGTGAAGTTCCCCTTCATGTTCAGCTTTCTAGCAGAAGCCTAAAGGTTTTGTGCCACTATTGACTGGTATTTGGAACTGGTCATAATTCCTTCTACCTTGACTAAGGCCCCTGTTCCAGCTGAAGAAAAACAGCCCCAAAGCATGATGCTGCCACCACCATGCTTCACTGTGGGTATGGTGTTCTTTTGGTGATGTGCAGTGTTGTTTTTGCTCCAAACATATCTTTTGGAATTACAGCCAAAAAAGTTCAACCTTAGTTTCCTGTCGCATCATGGCAGCATACACCTATGGGTTGTGGCTCCGCCCCCGCAACCTGATAGGACCACGTAGCTATTAAAGTCTGAGAGAGCCCCTGCCCCAGCATTCTCCTTTTTTTCCCTCACCTGTCAAGGACCGAAAACATGCATCCCTTACCTAAAACATTCGCCCCAGCCAGGTTCTAGCCTCTCCTGGGTGGAAGTCCTATCCTGTACAGCCTCTAAATGAGCTCAATGGTAGGAACCCCACTCTGATGGTCTCAGGGGTATGTTACAATACATTACAAACCTTAAACAGGTTTATGGATCGCAGCGGTCTCCAGCTCCTTTCTGTGCACCTGTGGGTAACTTCCCCTCCTGTCTGTCTCCATAGCTCCAGCTTGTCAGGACATCCCACTTTCCAGCTTCCAAAATGGCGTCGGAGGCCTCAGAGCGCATCTGAGCATGCTCGAGCGTGACGTCATCACCCAAGGACGGCGGCAAGTTTAAAAATGCTGTAATGTCAGCATTTTCTTGTCTCTTCTCTCCTGAGCCTGTAAGGGGGAATTTTGACCGGATTTCTTTTGCTACTCTACCCAGCTGTTCTACCCTGTCTCTCTCTTGCTATCTCCACGCCCAGGTAAGATCTATGATGGCTTTTTTCTTTGCTTGTTTACTATCTGCTATCCCATGCATGCTAAGCCACCTATATAATTATAGGTTGATTCATCACCTTTCATGGAGACCGTTGCCCAGGTAGACCATCGCCAGCCTACTAGGTAAGAGGGGATGATGGGTAAGTATGAAGAGAAGGAAAAAGAGAGCCCTCACTAATGCTGTTTAAATTGAACAGCCCCACCAGGTCTTCCAGATCGTCACATTCAAGACGAGGGGAGCCTTCAAGAAGGAGCCGCTCAAGCCACAGGCAGAGTCGCTCAGAGCGCGGCAGAAGTCGCTCAAGTCGCAGAAGCCGCTCAAGTCGCAGGAGGAGCAGATCAAGTCGCAGGAGAAGCCGATCAAGATCAAGGCATAGTCACTCCCACCACAAAAAATCCCCTGCGCGCAGGAAATCTCCTGTCACCCAGCCTTCCCATCCACCCGGGAACTCCTGCTGGATTTGCGGTGCTACAGCACTTCCAGAAAAACTGGCCTGTCGCACATGCTTCATTGAGGCAACTAAGGACAGAGAAACAGAGGCAAGAGAACCAATTGATCCATCACCACAAGTCGCAGAGCCAGAAGCCAGCAGACCTATACAAAGTACCTCATCCACTGCCCCATCATCATCAAAGACGTCAGACCCTCTCTCTGACACTGATGATCTAGAGGCATCCACCGGCTTCGACTTCTCATTGATCGACCCATTCGTGAAGTCAGTAAAAGAGGCGATCGACTGGGTGGAAGAAAAAGAAACTCCTCAAAAAGTGAGGAAATACTTTCCAAATCTTAAAAAAGACCCAGAGAACTTCCCGTTCATTGAGGAACTTGAGGATCTAATTAAGGATGAGTGGCAAAAGCCAGAGAAAAAAACTGGCCTCAGCAACAGATTATCAAAACTCTATCCACTTAAAGAGCCTAACGTCAACCCACTAATATCTCCTCCAGTGGTCGACTCCTCCCTAATGCGCCTCGCCAGGCACGTAACACTTCCAATAGAGGATGCAGTCACATTCAAAGACGTCCTGGATAGAAAGATCGATCTGGATCTTAAGAGAACCTACCTCTCGGCAGGTGGCGCTTGCAGGCCAGCAATAGCATTGGCTGCCGTCGGTAAGGCTATCTCAAGCTGGTCCAGGATGGCCGAGAAGCTGGTATCGGAAGGAATAGAGCAGGAGAAAGTTATCTCAGCACTCCAAGAACTTAGTCTTGCAGGCGACTTTGTCGCAGAAGCCTCTGTGGATATAATTAAAACCACTTCAAGAGCAATGTTAAGCTCAGTAATGGCCAGAAGGGCGCTCTGGTTAAAACCCTGGTCGGCAGATCCCTCCTCAAAATCCAATTGGTGCAAAATACCCTTTGATGGCGTAAACCTTTTTGGAGAAAAACTGGACTTGGCTATTTCTAAAGTCACGGGGGGAAAATCGGGACTCATCCCTTCAGATAGGAGGCCCAGGCAGCAGAGACCACCGGTTTCTAGAAGAAATCTGCCAGATAAATACAGAGAGGCAAGATCCTACAGGCCCGGAAAAGAGTATAGGAGGAACTGGAAGAATCCCCAGTCATCATTCCTCAAGCTCCAAA
Organism: Lithobates septentrionalis; assembly: GCA_037952835.1. Lineage (NCBI taxonomy): Eukaryota > Metazoa > Chordata > Amphibia > Anura > Ranidae > Lithobates > Lithobates septentrionalis. Next base: position 2,482,271 of record JBBDGP010000585.1, read on the forward strand.
AGTCTAAGACCCCTGCGTCAGGGGAACAAAAGTCTTTTTGAAGGTGCGTCCGTCCAACCAGCTTTAGTGGGGGCCAGACTCATGAGTTTCAAGCAGGTCTGGGCGGATACAATAAAGGACCCATGGACGATAGACACTGTCCAGTTCGGCCACAAATGGAAATTCAAGACACGGGCTCCAAGAGACCAATTCTCTGTAACCAGATTACCTGCATCTCGGGAAAAAAGGATGCTACTGACAAAGTACGTCCAAGACCTGTTACAAAAGGAAGCCATAGTGGAAGTTCCAATATCCCAAAGGTCAACGGGATTCTACTCCCCGTTGTTTCTGGTGAAGAAGAAATCGGGGGATCTACGCCCTGTCTTAGATCTAAAGAATCTCAATCGCTCAATCTTAGTCGAGACATTCAAAATGGAGAGCCTCCAGTCAATTCTTCGGGCCATGAATATCGGGGATTGGATGCTTTCCGTCGATTTACAAGACGCCTATCTGCACGTCCCCATTCACATCTCATTCCAAAAATTTCTCCGCTTTGCGGTAGGTCTACATCATTTTCAATTCCGAAGCCTCCCGTTCGGGATCTCCACCGCTCCAAGGACATTCACAAAAATCTTACTGCCAGTAATAGCCTTACTAAGAGAACAAGGATTGAGGGTCCATCATTACCTGGACGACATCCTTTTGCTAGCAGACAATCAGGATTCCCTTCTACTGCATCGATCCATTCTGATTACCACCCTACAAAACTTCGGCTGGATCATAAACTGGGGGAAAAGCAATCTGCAGCCCACTCAGAGAATGATATTCCTGGGGGCGGAACTAGACACCCGTCTCAATACGTTGGAACTTCCGCAGGAAAAAATTCCCAGCCTCATTCAGAAGGCAAGAAAGTTATTAGCCTCTACCACACTACCAGCCCGGGAGTACCTCAGCATACTGGGGTCATTCTCAGCAACCATCCCAATGGTACAATGGGCCCAATGGAACACCAGACCTCTGCAAGCATCATTGTTAAAACAATGGAACGGGGTATCATTGTCTCAGCCGATCGTAGTCCAGAAAGAAATAAAACAATCACTCTGGTGGTGGACCAGATTGAACAATCTGAAGAGATGCAGGCATATAGTCCCTCTTCCTCAGGAAATAATCACTTCAGACGCCAGCCTGAAGGGCTGGGGGGCACACTACCGCCATCACGCAGTCCAGGGCCTTTGGACATTCAGAACACAGAACGTGGTTTCAAATATATTGGAGATGAAAGCAGCTTTCCAAGCTCTGTTAGCCTTCAGCCCCCTCCTCAGGGGGAAAGAGGTCCTGCTAAAATTGGACAACAGAGTGGCAGTTGCCTATATCAACAGGCAGGGGGGCACCAGGAGTCGCTCCATGATGCGGGAAGTCCGTCCAGTCTTCGAGTGGGCACAGCTGAACCTGTCGGGATTAACGGCAGCGTATGTCCCAGGAGTCCAAAATCAACTAGCCGACTCTCTAAGTCGGACCTTTGTATCAAACAACGAGTGGGCCTTAAGTCACCAAGCCTTTACCCTCATAACCCAGACCTGGGGGATACCGGATATAGACCTGGCGGCAACACCGGTCAACACGAAATGCCAGAGATATCTAGCCAGAATTCCTTTCCCATCGGCAGAAGGCACGGATTGCCTACAACACGACTGGAACTTCCGTTTGGGGTACATATTTCCGCCAACACCACTCATTCCCGAGATTCTTACTCAGACTCGAGGTCGAAAGCCACAGTGCTAGCAGTCCTCCCATTTTGGCCGAGACGACCATGGTTTACGACGCTCCTCCAATTGAGCACAGCAGAACCACTGACACTCCCAATGACAGCGGATATACTGTCACAGGGGCAACTCCTTCACCCATTTCCGGAGAGGCTGCATCTAACAGCATGGAGATTGAAAGGACTAGGTTCTTAGTCCAAGGTTGCTCCCAGAAAGTGATAGACACTCTCCTCCAGGCCAGAAAATCCACCACCAATAAAACCTATAAAAGGGTCTGGGAGAGTTTTCTCTTAGTCGCACAACAGCAATCCTGGAACCCGGCATCTCCATCAGTTCCTCAGATCCTCGAGTTTCTCCAGTTAGGTCTAGATAAAGGTCTTAGGTCTAGTACCCTGAAGGTACATGTATCAGCCCTATCCGCTATGACAGGAGTGAAATGGGCTCAAGAACCTCTCATCATCCAATTTCAGAAGGCTTGCCTAAAGCTGAGACCACCTAGGAAACCTTCCTTCCCGACATGGGATCTTTCAGTAGTGTTGGAAGCCTTATCCCATGAGCCATTTTTTCCGTTAGAGAATGTTTCCCTGTGGGACCTAACTCTCAAAGTCACTTTCCTAATAGCAATTACATCAGCTAAAAGGGTATCGGAAATTCAGGCCTTACAGGCTAAGGAACCATACTTGATGTTCTATCCAGACAAAGTAGTCTTAAAACCATCGGATCGCTTCATCCCGAAAGTGTCATCATCTTTCCACTTTAACCAAGAACTATGTCTCCCCACCCTATCCACAGAACAGGGTGATCCACATCCGCTTGACATAAAGTCGAATATCCAGGCCTACCTCCTGGCAACCAGCAATTTAAGGAAGACAGAGGACCTACTGGTCATTCCTCATGGGTTTAGAAGAGGACAAGCAGCAACCTCTCGCACCATCGCAGCCTGGTTGGTGAAGATCATTAAGAGAGCTTACGCATCTAACAATGCACGAGTACCTGAGGGCTTAAGGGCACACTCCACAAGGGCAATGGCGACCTCCTGGGCGGCCTACTGCAGGGTATCAGCCGAAACCATCTGCAAAGCAGCCACTTGGTCTTCGAAAACCACTTTTATCTCTCATTATAAAGTGGACTCCGCTAGATTGTCCACGGTAGAATTTGGGAGAGCAATTATTCAGGCTAACTCCTCAATACCTTCTAAATAAAAAACTTATCTTTTGCTCATACCCACCCAGTTTGCGAGTTATTCCCCATAGGTGTATGCTGCCATGATGCGACAGGAAAACGGAAAATTGTATACTCACCTTTCCGTAATTTTCCTTTCCTGTCGCATCTCATGGCAGCATACAAATGCCCACCCATCTGAGGTGAGGTGTATATATACACGGAGAATGCTGGGGCAGGGGCTCTCTCAGACTTTAATAGCTACGTGGTCCTATCAGGTTGCGGGGGCGGAGCCACAACCCATAGGTGTATGCTGCCATGAGATGCGACAGGAAAGGAAAATTACGGAAAGGTGAGTATACAATTTTCCGTTTTCAGACCATAACATATTTTCCCATATGCTTTTGGGAGACTTCAGATGAGTTTTTGGAAAAATTTTGATGGGGCTTGGATGTTTTTCTTTGTAAGAAAAGGCTTTTGTCTTGCCACTCTTCTGGAGGGATTGTGTGATGGTGACAGGAGGTGAAGGTGGCAGGAGGGATGGTGTGATGGAGGCAAGAGGGATGGAATGATGGAGGCATGAGGGGATGGTGTGATGGAGACAGGAGATGATGATGCAATGGAGATAAGAGGTGATGGAGACAGGAAGTGATGGAGGGATGGTGTGATGGGGACAGGAGGTGATGGAGGGATGGTGTGATGGGGACAGGAGGTGATGGAGGGATGGTGTGATGGGGACAGGAGGTGATGGAGGGATGGTGTGATGGGGACAGGAGGTGATGGAGGGATGGTGTGATGGGGACAGGAGGTGATGGAGGGATGGTGTGATGGGGACAGGAGGTGATGGAGGGATGGTGTGATGGGGACAGGAGGTGATGGAGGGATGGTGTGATGGGGACAGGAGGTGATGGAGGGATGGTGTGATGGGGACAGGAGGTGATGGAGGGATGGTGTGATGGGGACAGGAGGTGATGGAGGGATGGTGTGATGGGGACAGGAGGTGATGGAGGGATGGTGTGATGGGGACAGGAGGTGATGGAGGGATGGTGTGATGGGGACAGGAGGTGATGGAGGGATGGAGACAGGAGGGATGGTGTGATGGAGACGGGGGTGATGGAGGGATGGAGACTAGAGGGATGGAAACAGGAGGTGATGGAGACAGGAGGTCTTTATAATTGGGGACATACATTTTGGTGATCCTAGTGGCTACCAGGAATTGCACCTCACTTTCTGTGGTGGTTATAGAACAGAAATTAAGGGGAAAATCTTTCCAGTTGGACATAGGTGACAAAAACTGATGGACTAAATTATATTGAAAAATAACAGAAATATGTTTTTGTACCTTTAAATCACATTGCAATTTGCATAGTGTACTTGTTTGTAGCCTAAATACTGAAATTTGCTGTATTTTTGTAACTTTTGTAAAGTGCCAGTAAAAACTTGGCTGTGCCAGTAAATTTTGGGTGTCGAGCCAGTAAATTTCAATCTGGTAGGTTGGCAACGCTGATAAGGGTGGCTGTGCATATTTTATATTTGAACTTTACAAAATGATTGGACAAAATTCCTTATAGACAGTAATTGGGTATATGCAGGCCTTTTTGTGCTGAAACTTGCTAATGCTGTATTACTTGGACACTTTTTGCCTTTGAACACCAGGCACTAGAATCATGTCACTACTACTGTCAGGTGGAGTGATCTCTACCTGACAGTAGACCTATAGTCCTGGTCCGATGTTGAACGTCATCAGGCCAGGAGAGAGAGCCAAGTGGGAGAATCGGATGAGGAGCAGGTAAATATACATGGCTGAGTGGGGAAATGCAAGCAAACTATCAATGCAGTGGAGAAGGAAGGGGTTTATTAACACTGCTACCTGACCACCAATGAGTTTGCGTAGGGGGTTAACAGCACTGTCACTGACCATCAATGTAGGAGGAAAGGGTTTAATTCATGCTGCCACTGACCAGCAATGTGGGGTGAGGGCTTAAATACCACTGCCACTGACCATCAAGGCAGGAAGAGGGTTAAGGGGAGTGGGGTTAACAGCATTGCCACTGACTATCATTGAAGGAGGGTTTAAACAACACTTCTACTGACCATCATTGCAGGGATTATTATTGTGGTAACTGACACCAATTCCAAAAGGTTATTATTGTGGTCACTGACACCATTGCTAAGGGCAATTATTGAGGCAACTGACACATTTTTGTTGGTATTATTGCTGTCAATGACTCCAATTCTGGGGGTTATCACTGCAGTCACTAACATCAATGCTGGGGGTTATTATTGCAGTCAGACACCAATGCCAATGTCAAAACACAGCCAGTGAGCCAATGAGGACAGAGCAGGGGTGGGCCAAGCCACACTCTGTGACCATACACCAGAGCGTGGGGAGCGTGGCTCAGAAGGCTTGCTATTGGTGGCACTTGGCAGGGGGGATGAACCAGGACTACCGGCGGTCATCACTGACTGTGGAAACTTCACACTGGATCTCATTCAACTTGGATTCTGTGCCTCTCCACTCTTCCTCCAGACTCTGGGACCTTGATCCCCAAATGAAATGCAAAATTTTCCACAGTCCGTGAAGATTTGGGGAGCCATATCATGGTCCACTGTGTTTTATCAAGTCCTAAGTCAGCGCAGCCCTCTACCAGGAAATTCTAGAGCACTTCATGCTTACCTCTGCTGACCAGCTTTATGGAGATGCTGATTTCAATTTCCAGCAAGACTTGGCACCTGCCCACACTACCAAATACACCAATACCTGGTTTAATGATCATGGTATCACTGTGCTTGATTGGCCAGCAAACTCGCCTTACCTAAACCCCATAGAGAATCTGTGGGGTATTGTCAAGAGGAATATGAGAGACACCAGACCCAACAATTCAGATGAGCTGAAAGCCACTATCAAAAAAACCTGGGCTTCCATAACACATCAGCAGTGCCACAGGCTGATTGTCTCCATGCCATGCCACATTGATGCAGTAATTCATGCAAAAAGAGCCCCGGCCAAGTATTTAGTGCATACTATGCTATACATGGATGTACGTTTCAGTAAGCCAACATTTTTATATTAAAAATCTTTTTTTTTATTGGTCTTATGTAATACTTTAACCACTTGCCGACCAGCCGCCGTCAATATACTGCGGCAGGTCGGCACGTTCCCGTGAGCGTCCGTAGCTGCACGTGGGCTCCTTTAAGCGGGATAGCAGGCGCACGCACGCACCCGCTGCCCTGCGGGGGTGCTGATGCTCGTGGCCCGGGCACAAGAGGCAGAACAGGGACGTGTGTGTGTAAACACACAAATCCCTGTTCTGTTCTGTGAGCAGAGACAGATGGTGAGTTACTAATACCTAGGAACAACGATCTGTCATCCCCTCTAGTCAGTCCCCTCCCCCTACAGTTAGAACACACAGTCAGGGAACACAGTTAACCCCTTGATCGCCTCCTAGTGTTAACCCCTTCCCTGCCAGTGACATTTATACAGTAATCAGTGCATTTTTATAGCACTGATCGCTGTATAATTGTCAATCGTCCCAAAATTGTTTCAAAAGTGTCCGATGTGTCCGCCATAATGTCGCAGTCATGATAAAAATCGCAGATCGCCGCCACTACTGGTAATAAAAAATCATAATAAAAATGCAATCTATCCCCTATTTTGTAGACGCTACAACTTTTGCGCAAACCAATCATTATATGCTTATTGCGATTTTTATTACCAAAAATATGTAGAAGAATACATATCGGCCTAAATTGAGAAACAAAATTAGCTTTTTTTTAAAAAAAAATTGGGGATATTTATTATGTACTACGTGGAATTTCAGCTCTTGAGCTCCACCCTTTGTGCACCTTCTGCTAATGTCGTGTTTGGTGAGCATTGATTCCGAGCATGCGTGTTTGTACTTTGGACTTGTGTGACGGACTTGTGTACAGACAATAGGAAAATCTGACAACAGACCGTCTGCCGAAAATTTACTAGCCTGCTATCCAACATTTGTTGGCGGAAAGTTGGACAACAATTGTCTGATGGAGCGTACTAACAGTTGGATTTTAGGAAAACAGTCTGTCATCGCACAATTCCCTGCCGAAAATCTGATTGTGTGTACGAGGCTTACACACAAGGCTATACACACTTCACTCAAAGCTCAAGTGACAAAATTCAGGCATCAAGGGCTATATTAACCACTTGCTTACTGGGCACTTAAACCCCCCTCCTGCCCAGACCAATTTTGAGCTTCCAGCGCTGTCGCACTTTGAATGACAATTGCGCGGTCATACAACATTGGAAACCCAAATGAAATTTTTATCATTTTTTTCCCACAAATAGAGCTTTCTTTTGGTGGTATTTAATCACAGCTGGGGTTTTTATTTTTTGCTAAACAAACAAAAAAAGATGGAAAATTTTGAAAAAAAAAAAAATCATGTTTAATAGTTTGTTATAAAATTTTGCAAACAGGTAATTTTTCTCCTTCATTGATATGCACTGATGAGGCGGCACTGGTGGGCACTGATAGGCTGCACTGATGGGCACGGATAGGCACAGATAAGGCGGCACTGATAGGCACAGTTAAGGCGGCACTGATAGGCACAGTTAAGGCGGCACTGATAGGCACAGTTAAGGCGGCACTGATAGGCACAGTTAAGGCGGCACTGATGGGGACAGTTAAGGCGGTACTGATGGGCACAGATAAGGCGGCACTGATGGCCACAGATGGGCGGCACGGATAGGTGGCACGGATAGGTGGCACAGATAGGTGGCACAGATAGGTGGCACAGATAGGTGGCACTGATGGGGGGGCACTGATGGGGGGCACTGATGGGGGGCACTGATGGGCAGTGATGGGTGGCACTGATGGGCACTTATGGGCACTGGTAGGTGACACTGGGCACTGATAGGTTGCACTGATGTGGGTGCTGATGGGTGGCACTAATGTGGGTGCTGATGGGTGGCACTGATGTGGGTGCTGATGGGTGGCACTGTGGGCACTGATGGGTGGCACTGTGGGCACTGATGGGTGGCGCTGATTGATGGCACTGTGGGCACTGATGGGTTAATATGGTGGGCACTGGTAGGCAGCACTGCTGCCTATTGCTTTTTGTTAGAAGATCGCCGTGATCGGGACTGATGTCCCGATCACGGCCGCCGGTGATCGGGTTTTTTTTTCCTCCTCACGCTGTCAGCGCGAGGAGGAAAAATAGCCGATTACCGGCTCTGTTTACATCACATGATCAGCTGTCATTGGCTGACAGCTGATCATGTGGTAAGGGGTTGGGACCAACCCCTTACTCTGATCTGTGATCAGGCGAGTCTCATAGACTCGCTGATCACCGAGCGCGCCGCGCGCGCCCTGCAGGGGGCGCGCAGGCCGCTCGTGCACGGGACGACGTCAATGGACGTAGTCCCGGCAATTCAGATCCGCGCTGTTGCCGTCATTTGGCAATGGCCCGGATCTGAAGCAGTTAAGGGAGACATGGGGGAACTTCAAAGGGACTATTTTTTGCTGCTTGTGTTGGAAATTGGCATAGGGAAGATATGTGCAGGATGCTCAGTGCAATTGCTATTAGAAAACCTCTGTTATTTCACATGACCTGTAGAATGAAACTCCCAGTCAATATTTAGAAAATGCCAACAAATGCAGGTATCCATTTATTAAAAAAATAATGAAAGGATAAGTTCACCTTTAAAAAAATAAATAAATTAAATAAATGAATGCACATTTTTGTTGCAGGTAAAAAAAAAATGTACATTGACAATTTTGTTTTTTGGGAGCCTGGAAAGCATTGCACCAGCGATCAGCAGATCGCTGGTGCCATGCAGGACTCCTGCAGACTGTCACTGTCGGCAGGGGGCAGAGAGTTTAACACTGACAGGAAGAATCAATAAACTACCAAAGCACTCAACAGTAAGGATGAGCTCAGGCGTGTTCGCAGCCGCATGTGCAGAGCCTGCCAGGAAGTCGGCATTGCGGAGCGCTAATCACAGGCAGTGAGAAGTTTTCCCGATCTGCGACTGCAGAGATCAGGAAATGTCTCACTGCCTGTGATTAGCGCAGCGCAGTGCCGACTTCCTGGCGGGCTCTGCACGTGCGGCTGCGAACACGCCTGAGCTCATCCTTACTCAACAGCACCGTGGTAGTTCATTGAGAACGATAAGCCAACAGAATGTCGATACTTGTAGTTCATTCATTCATAGAACTCTGTGAATGAATGACACAGCCATGTGGGCAGAGCCCTGGACAGTCACGCTCTTCTCCCCATACTGCTGTCACACCAGGTGCTTGGATCCCTGAGCAGCTGCACGAGTGGGAATATGTTACATGTTCCAACCTAAAAAAGGGTGGAACATGTAACGTGTTCCCGAAGGTGAACTTCTCCTTTTTTAAAGCTCCATTTTTGCTGAGAAAAGGACAATCTGGGTGGCCAACATCCATTGCAGGGACTTTAACCCCTGCCCACCCAACCCTGGCATCTCTTTAATAGGGTTTTATGCTGTCATGCCTATCTCATGACCACTGTGAATATAAGTGGAGGAGTCCGCGCTTAGGACAGTGTGAGAGCTGCTGCCTATTCCTGATTGGTACCCCAAAGAGGTCCAATATAAAAGTGAATAAGATGATAAGGGAATAGAGACGGCGCTGCCCTCAATGTGATTGGGTGAAATAAACTAAATAGTAGGTGAACCCAGACTATGTATACATGATGCAATCTCACTGAATATGCAAAAGTGACCCAAAAAGATCCAGACGGATCAACATGCACAAAGCAGATGCCGTAATCTCAGTGCATACGACACTGCTGCTAGAGTGAAAAATAAAAATAGAAATAAAATAGAATGCTCCCAGTGAGTTAAATAGAAGAATAAAAATAGAGTGAAAAAATATAAGTGGTATAACAAATCAGAATTAAATATATATTTCCTCAGGACTCAAAAGTTTTGGGACAAAATGGCGCCAGGGGTGATGATAAATGTTGTGCTAGAAAATAATTAATTACATGTGTGTATATAGTATTCTTATGGTCTCCCGTGTATCATTACCATATGTGTATAAAATGATTCCTACAATTTCCAAAAGTATTGGGACACCATAGCATATGTGAACCACAACAACTTATTGTGAACCTTGAAAAACTTTTTAGTGACACCCTGTTGACACCCTCCTCATGGGTTAGCTGTCAGTTATATAAAAGAGCATACAGCAGCCATAAACCCACATATACAATAATCATTAGTTCCTAAAAAGTCCATGCAGGGGGTCATCCATTAACGACCAGATAGAGAAGACAAAGTTCAACACTATATATGCTGTTAATTATATCCTTGGGGACACACTGCAGTGACTTCCGTGCTTTACACTCCAACAGTGACTTTCAGGTGCTCACCCCCCAATGATACCCCACTCACCAGAGATGAACACCCCTACAGGGGTACCGAGCGACAAAGTGGGTTTCCCGGGGCAGGTGGTATTCATTCCAAGTCTCCTTACGTTCCTCTGCAGCGTTCAATCCTCACTGCTACTCCAGGGGACAGGTGTGTTCTCATATGATCAGGATACTGCAACGTATTGCCACCTTCAGCTCTCCAGTGTACCAGAGGAAAAGAAAACCGTCTTTGAAAACGTCCTATGACGAAACGCGTAAAGCGGGGCCACGCTCACACGTCATACCCGGAAGTGCTGGCTGGAACGCACGGTGGAACGCACGCGCTCACTTCGCTGCTGGTTGCAACCCTGCACACAGCGGCGCTTGGTTTTAAAACTTGCAATTCGGTTTTTTTTGGCTTGTACATTTGTGGATATGTGCAATGGGACTCTTTTTATAATATACTTTTTGCAATAAATTGGACACAACGTACTTCACCAAGGAGGCCCCCTTGTGTTTCTTTTCCTCTGGTACACTGGAGAGCTGAAGGTGGCAATACGTTGCAGTATCCTGATCATATGAGAACACACCTGTCCCCTGGAGTAGCAGTGAGGATTGAACGCTGCAGAGGAACGTAAGGAGACTTGGAGTGAATACCACCTGCCCCGGGAAACCCACTTGGTCGCTCGGTACCCCTGTAGGGGTGTTCATCTCTGGTGAGTGGGGTATCATTGGGGGGTGAGCACCTGAAAGTCACTGTTGGAGTGTAAAGCACGGAAGTCACTGCAGTGTGTCCCCAAGGATATAATTAACAGCATATATAGTGTTGAACTTTGTCTTCTCTATCTGGTCGTTAATGGATGACCCCCTGCATGGACTTTTTAGGAACTAATGATTATTGTATATGTGGGTTTATGGCTGCTGTATGCTCTTTTATATAACTGACAGCTAACCCATGAGGAGGGTGTCAACAGGGTGTCACTAAAAAGTTTTTCAAGGTTCACAATAAGTTGTTGTGGTTCACATATGCTATGGTGTCCCAATACTTTTGGAAATTGTAGGAATCATTTTATACACATATGGTAATGATACACGGGGACCATAAGAATACTATATACACACATGTAATTAATTATTTTCTAGCACAACATTTATCATCACCCCTGGCGCCATTTTGTCCCAAAACTTTTGAGTCCTGAGGAAATATATATTTAATTCTGATTTGTTATACCACTTATATTTTTTCACTCTATTTTTATTCTTCTATTTAACTCACTGGGAGCATTCTATTTTATTTCTATTTTTATTTTTCACTCTAGCAGCAGTGTCGTATGCACTGAGATTACGGCATCTGCTTTGTGCATGTTGATCCGTCTGGATCTTTTTGGGTCACTTTTGCATATTCAGTGAGATTGCATCATGTATACATAGTCTGGGTTCACCTACTATTTAGTTTATTTCACCCAATCACATTGAGGGCAGCGCCGTCTCTATTCCCTTATCATCTTATTCATGACCACTGTGATTGGCCGTCACAGTGGTCACGTGACCTGAAGCCATTCCTGCCAACTCCCGACCATTCGTATGGACCAAGAGCGGTCTTTGACAGCTTAGTCATTGTGCTGGGAGTGCACAGTGAGCACGCTCTCAGCACAGAAAGCTCTGCTGCCCATGAACACATATGTGCAGCGGGTGGACATTATATTTTACAGAAAATTACATTGTCTGCAGATTAAAAAAGGAAAGGTAAATTTAATACCAAATTACAAATTACAATACAGCTTGTTTAGCTATTGTATAAACTACAGTATCTCACAAAAGTGAGTACACCCTCACAATTTTGAAAATATTTTATATTTTTTCATGTGACAACACTAAAGAAATGACACTTTGCTGCAATGTAAATTAGTGAGTGTACAGCTTGTATAACAGTGTAAATTTGCTGTCCGCTCAAAAATACTCAACACACAGCCAATAATATCTAAACCGCTGGCAACAAAAGTGACTACACCCAGGGCTTTTTTTTCTCAGAAAATAGGTACAGGAACTCAACCATGACCCCCAACAACTCCCCCCCCCCCCCCCCCCACACATACACCCTCCAAAGCGCATCAAATAATGGGTGTGGTCAAATTTCACTAACAGTGGGAGGGTCCTAAAGGAACATGAAATACCAGGAGAGTATTATGTACAGAGTGCAGAGTTCGGGGGTGCGCTACATGCAGAGTGCAGAGTTCAGCCTTCTTCCACAGCTACCTACCTCTGCATCCCCCATCCACATCTCACTTTCAGCCCTCTTCAGCTCTGACATCTGCATGCAACCCCCCTCCACTGCCCTCATCTTCTCCACACCTCCATAAAGTGGTTGTAAACCCTTTACAACCACTTTAAACTACAGGCAAGCCTATAATTAGGCTTGCCTGTAGCTGAACTGGATATCTCCTAAACCTGCACGGTTTAGGAGATATCCCTGTATTTGCATGTGCCACGACGTCATGCGGCACATGCGCACTTAAGCCAACTGAAGCAATGGCATGTATGTGCCGTTGCTTCAGTTGTACTGTGCCATTCGCGGAGGCGCATGCGCGGGAGTGACATCGAGGCTCCAGCCAATCATAGCGCCGGAGCCATGATACCCGTAAGCAAGCCCCGGTCGTCATGTTGGCGGCCTGAGGGTGAGATGAGGATGGCTGTGGGGGCTTCGTTCTCGGGTAAGTAATTCATAATGAGCTAGTATGCTATGCACTCTTACATCTATTTCCTAAAGACAACCCCTAGATAAGACGCTGAGCAGGTGCACTCAACTTCTTTGCTCAACCATGGCGAGGCCTGTTCTGAGTGTATCCTGTCCTGTTAAACCGCTGTATAGTCTTGGCTACCATGCTGCAGCTCAGTTTCATGGTCTTGGCAATCTTCTTATAGCCTAGGCCAGTGATGGCGAACCTTGGCACCCAGGATGTGCCAAGATTTTGGAACTACATTTCCCCATGATGCTCACCTACACTGCAGAGTGCATGAGCATCATGGGAAATGTAGTTCCAAAACCTCTTGGGTGACAAGGTTCGCCATCACTGGCCTAGGCCATCTTTATGTAGAGCAACAATTCTTTTTTTCAGATCCTCAAAGAGTTCTTCCCATGAGGTGCCATGTTGAACTTCCAGTGACCAGTATGAGAGAATCAGAGTGATAACACAAAATTTAACACACCTGCTCCCCATTTACACCTGAGACCTTGTAACACTAACGAGTCACATGACACCACAAAGGGAAAATGGCTAATTGGGCCCAATTTGGACATTTTCACTTAGGGGTGTACTCACTTTTGTTGCCAGCAGTTTAGACATTAATGGCTGTGTGTTAGTGTAAATTTGCTAACCTCTCAAAATAACTCGTTATACAAGCTGTACACTCACTACTTTACATTGTAGCAAAGTACATTTACAAAAAATGTGAGGGGTGTACTCACTTGTGACATACTGTATATTTTTATTTGCTATAATGCCACAGGTCTTCTCCCCACCCAGAGTTTGTGACTTGACAGTGAGGGCTAATTCACACATTGTACAGCGACAGATGTTTCCCTGAATTGTAAAATGCCTGTTAGCCTGTCATTGCAAGGAAACAATTGTTTCCTGTGTGTCCCATTCACACTGTAAGACAGCGCAGAGCTGTGCTGCAGCACACTGTGCAGAATCGCATGGCACTGTACAGAAGCACAGTTCATCGAGCTGCAATACAGCACCACAAATGAAGTGTATGTTACAGTGGTGTAGTGGGTAGCACTTTTGGAGTTTGCATGCTCTCCCTGTGCCTGCGTGGGTTTCCTCCGGGTACTCCGGTTTCCTCCCACACTCCAAAGACATGCTGGTAGGTTAATTGGCTTCTGTCTAAAATTGGCCCTAATATATATGAATGTGAGTTAGGGACCTTAGATTGTAAGCTCCTTGAGGGGAAGGGACCGATGTGCAATGTATATGTAAAGTGCTGTGTAAACTGACAGTGCTATATAAGTACCTGAAATAATAATAATTATACACTTCAAATAAAGTTTGTCCAGGACAAAAACAAGTAAGGGAGTCATGTGATGTGCTGAATTGTGCACCACACTGCCCCCTAGTGCTGTTGGGAGCGGACATCTGTTGACAGGATAAGCGCTCCGGCAGCTGTTCCCTCTAGTGTGAACCCAGCCAGAAGGCAAAGCAGCCGGCTGATGAGCTCATCTCTCCGTCAATCTAATTTCTCCTTTTTATCAATATGTTTCCTTGCTAGAACATAAACGGATTGGCTTCTTGTGCTGCTTCTCCCTCTCCCAGCAGTTGTGCTATACAGAGACTGCAGGAGGCTAATACCAACTAAGGCACTTACCCTTCTTGTTTTTAACAAAATACATTGATTTCATTTTGATTATTGAGGTGCATTCATTTGTCTCTAGTTTGTCTGTATAGAATTCAGCTTTAAAAATAATTTGGATATAATGCCTCATACACACGATAGGATTTTCCGACGGAAAATGTTTGATGGGAGCTTGTTGTCGGAAATTCCGACCGTGTGTAGGCTCCATCGGACATTTTCTGTCGGAAATTCCGACAAACAAAATTTGAGATCTGGATCTCAAAATTTTCCAACAACAAAAACCGTTGCCCGAAATTCCGATCGTGTGTACACAATTCCAACGCACAAAATTCCATGCATGCTCGGAATCAAGCAGAAGAGCCGCACTGGCTATTGAACATTTTTCTCAGCTCGTCGTACGTGTTGTACGTCACCGCGTTCTCATTTGTGTGACCGTGTGTATGCAAGACAAGTTTGAGCAAACATCCATCGGAAATAAATCCAGGGTTTTGTTTTTGGAAAATCCCATCATGTGTACAGGGCATAACTCACAAATTTGACTTGGTATCAACCTTTTTGAATATGCTGTACAACAAAACATAGACTGGGAGAAGGAGGGGCAGATCTTGCAGTAAATCAGGTGTCCTGCATTCAGTGACAAGGAACATGCTGGCAGGTGGAGGCTGGGGGCGAGGAGGTGCCCTAGTTATGATGCCTAAAGTAAAACTATTGGCAAAACATTTTTTTCATTTCGGATACAGTAAAGGAGGGTTATGACCCCTGTCAGATTTTTTTTTTTTTTTTGCCATCTGTGTCCCATTGCGGAGCCTGTCCCATAGTCAAACAGGCAGTCCCTGGAAATTAAGGAATTCCTTGAGGACCTCCAGGTCATCAGAACTAGTGTCCCCATTGGAATCTTTTACTTTTCTAGGAACAACCCAAAATTTGGGATTTTCTTTTACTGTCACTTTCAATAATAATGGCAAACAGGACAAACAGAGAGGGAGAATCCCTTTAATGGGGGGGGGGGGGGGGGGGCACAGACAGCAATAAAAACTGACAAACATTCTATTCCATGTCCACTCTACCCAAAACGAAAAAAAAAATGCTGCCCTTAGTTATGCTTTAACTGCAAAAGAGAAATGTCAATTCACCAGACTGGCTGTGCTGTCTGTGTAAATCTCAGGACTGGATGGACAGAAATACAAATCCTCGGGCAGGTAAAATCCTTTCATATTTGTATTTCAACTATGGGTTTTAGCTGCTTGTCTGGACTTCAGTTATTCGCTTCCTTAAAGCATAACTCCACTATCGAGGGAACAAAATAGCAAATAAAAAGTAATCTAGTGTATAACCAACCTTTCTCAACCTTTTCAACACATAGGAATCATTAAAATACCTTTCCGGTCACAGGAAACCCCCCTGATAATCATGACTATATCTACAACTCATGATACATTAGTGTGATGGTCAGTGGGAAGATTGCTCCTTACACTTGTGGTCATTGGGAAGAATTTCCCCGTTACAGATAGCTCATATTTGGGGAGATACTCCGAAAGGGAAATCACATCTAAAAGGATGCAGATCCTGACACTTTCCTCAGCAGAGCCCTGCAACAAGGTTTGTTAAAACCTTGCACTGGGGGGGGGTTCTCAACAAAAGTTGAGGTAATTTTTAATATAAACAGTATCTGAATAACTTCCATATGCTAATTTACACATGCAACTGTGCCACAATGCATGGTAATGAGACATAGTAAATATGGTTATATAGGACAAACAGGCTGAGATAAAAAATGCTTTTTTTTTTTTTTTTTTTTTTTTAGCAGGATAGGGGAAGCTTAGATCCTCCGTCCAATTTAAATTTCTGTCTGTGCCCCTGTTGCACATTTTCCCTGACTTCCTGTTTTGTGAAACTGTTGTCATCAGGACAGGATGTGAAGATAAATCTCCATAGCAGAGCCCTGGAGAGCAGTAGAAACCTCATAGGAGTTCTAACCATAGGCGTGCGCACAGGGTGTGCCAGGTGTGCCTGGGCACACCTTAATCTGCCCGTGTGGTATAGATACCCCCTGTTTGGACCCCTGATATTTCACCAAAGCCCCCTAACGGGCATCCTAAAAAACTTGTTAAAAATAATAAACATAATATCTACTGACGCCAATCTCTGCCCTACTGACACTGTCAGTATACTGTATATACACATGCATATGTGTCTGAGCTTTGGGGTGCACACCTATGGTTCTAACCCATCCTCACTCAATCAAAAAGTAAAAAAAAATAATAAAAGGTTTTGTTTTGACATACACTTTAAAGATAAATTATTTATTTTAAGTAGAGCTTACTACTTACCTCCAAAGAGTTGTAGGTTCTCCTTATAATCACATAGCTGTGCTCATTTTCCAGAAGTGGGAAATTCCCTTAGTTGTAATATTTTGTGATATTTTCCTCTTCTCTTCTTTGTCTTTTTAGATGTTTTGTATGGAAGAAAATGTCTAGGATGTCATTAAAACTTGTCCTAAATTTTATTTAAAAGCATTTAAGCATTTTCTTCACCTAAAAATTCATCCAGACTCGTCTGTGAACTGGCTTGTCCTTCTCGGTGGGGTTGTTGCTTTGAACGCCGTCCTCCAGCTCACTTCATTGTTGTCTCTGATGCATAAGTTCATTTCCTAAAATCCCTTCTTTAAGTTTCTGCTTCGTTCTTCAGAATTCATAAAAATCGCTAAATTTCCTAATCTTGATGTTTTGTGTCTGGTGGATTGTCTTCCGTTTTGTCTGTCCGCGTCTTTCTGTGTTTTCCTCGGCCTGTTTTCTTCTTAGTCCTGTAATAGGAGACGCCGTGTCTCACTCACATGGCTGTTGAGTCCCTGTTACCTTGGGAATGACCCTGATTACAAACACTTTTCATGCTGCTCTGTGACAGAGCTGTACACACAGTGACTTACTAAATTCTACCTAGTGTTTACCAATGAGCAAGTACAGACCTGTCCTAAAAACAAACAGCCTATATAGTACGGATAACCGAGCAATTTGTGCTAATTAGAAATCGTAACTCGTTTGGCAACAGTTAACTGGCATCCAACTGTTTCCTCTGTGGTACTGTACTCTCCCTAATTTCCCTGCTGGGCTTTTTGAATAAATTCACTCATGCAGGTTCATTGAATAAACGGTACAAGGGGTCTAGTGGCTTTGTATACTAGGGACTCAGTAGTAGTACCCATGTTTCCTCATATTACAGTCTATTTTGTGGCCGTGTTTCATGAAGTCAGTTTGCAGTACACAAGGTGAATGATCATAGTGACTATCTGCAGTCCATATACCGGTCTGACCTCAGTAAAGAGAATTCTGATTAATCACTATAGGATTACTGCACTTTGCACTTTTCACTTTCCCTTTGCACTTTTTATTACACAAGCCCCCAGGTGTATGATTACAGTATTGGTTGTTTAGGTGTAAGCGGGTCCAACTGTGCCTGTGATGCCCACACATCTTTTACCAGAACCTGCCTAACACAAGGCTGACTCAGGCCTAGCACCCAGGCCACCGGCAGTCCACAGCCCACACAGCCCTCCACTGCACACGTGCATGTATAATGTATCTTAAGCCTCGTACACACGATCAGATTTTCCGCAGACAAAACCTCTGACTTTTGTCCGAAGGCGTGTGCCTGGATTTTGTCTTGCATACAAACTGCAAGGAATTGTCGGCCAACAAACACGAACGAACATAGTGACGCACTATGTGGTTTTTCAGATCTTTAGTGCCACCCTTTGGGCTCCTTCTGCTAATTTCGTGTTAGTAGCAGTTTGGTGACTGTGGATTCGTGCTTTTCATTTTGTGCTTTTCATTTAATTTCTGAACACCCGTTCGTCAACCAGACATGTTGAGGAATCGGAGGAGATAACATGTTATTTATTATTGGCCTTGGAGTCATTGCTTTGACCCAAGTCCAGTCCAGGAACAGGAGGATTTCTTGGATCAAAAATGTGTTGCTTTATTAATCGTGACCAATTATGT
Organism: Lithobates septentrionalis; assembly: GCA_037952835.1. NCBI lineage: Eukaryota > Metazoa > Chordata > Amphibia > Anura > Ranidae > Lithobates > Lithobates septentrionalis. The sequence goes on from JBBDGP010000585.1 coordinate 2,500,881, forward strand.
CATATGCCTTTGCTGCGGGAGCTCCAGGAGAATAAACCAGATGATTTTCGGAATTATCTCCGGATGACGGACCCCTGCTTTCACCAACTCTTGGCATTGTTGACCCCCTACATTAAGAATCAGGACACATGCATGAGGCTTTTATTTTATTTTTTGGTTGAATAATAATGATTTGATTTGTTATATTTTCTATATTTTTAGATGCATAGAATGCACTTTTTGGTTAAGTTCTATTTGCAGATAGCATGTCTAATTTTATATGTTTTCTTTTTTTAATGCACAATAAAAAAAATTTGTGGATAATAATACTTGGCTATGTGTTTTACTTCAAATGACAGTTTGGGAGTAGGCAGTTACATTTAAAAAAAATACAATGTAAAATTGACAAGGGACACCAACATAGTTGTAACTTTGATCTTAAAAACTATGGGATAATGGTGTTGTGGTAACTTGCCCCCCCCAAAAAAACCAAAAAAAAAAAAATCCATATTATTCTTGATATCACTAGAAAAAAAAAAGCCTTTGAAAATGTGTTTGCAATAGCTCCATCAGTATCACCAGCACCATCAAGTACCCCTCCCCCTCTTTTAAATCTTCCTGGGAAAAAATACTAACCCACTGTAGTTTAGAACTCATAGATAGTGAGATCGATAGACTCAATACACATTACCAGCTTCTCTTGGACGCTCCTTCCTTCTCTAATCGATGGAAGGATGTTTAAACAGCGTCTTGAAGAGATGACTAAGGAAATCATCAAGCACAAGCAGATTAAATTTGTCAAAGACAAACTTGCCTTTTCCGAGGGGTTCACTTATAAATAGTCAGGCAGAATGAGAGGTAGAAGAGCGGTCCCACGTGACACCTGTCTATCAAATGTAGCTGTTGAACAATCAGAATCTGACTCTTCCCTTTCATCATCTATTTCTCACCCAACAGGTCCTCGTTCTACAGGTTCCTCTATCTCCAACGCTATACGTAAACGATCTCGGCACAGTGGTGGTAAAAGAACCTCCTTCAAGCACAGATCGGTGCACTTACCTGGGGATCCATCCCCGCCACCATTTAAATTGGTTGGCGGGGCTGGCCCCTCTACACTACACAATGTTATCTCTAAGGTCCTTGAGACAATTTCTGGTAACCCCAGAAAATCACCCACTGACAGCGATTTTTTTAGATCCAACTTCATTGGACCTAAGAAAACATCAACAAACCAAAATAGACATGTTTGTTCTGAAACCTCCATCCACGCCCCTACCTAGCACTCCCACCCATCACAATTGAATGTGATAGATTTGGCTTCTTGCGCTCTTTCCTCAGATGAACTATCTGTCCTGCATCTTGGTTTAGGGTTCTGCCCTCTTGACCCCATACACATCACTGAAACCATCAATGACCTGTATTTATTTGCACGGAACTTAACGTACAAGTTTTTATTTGATCAAAATCGTCAAAATACTAACTTAGAACGTGAACTTAAGGAACGCACCAAACTCTTTACAATGGAGGAATTTCGCACTCTACACGACCTAATGCTCCTATATGACGAAGGAGCCACAGGTGATGCGTCAAATTCACAATTAGAATCGATAGCTGCCCCCCCTGATACAAACAAACAAAAAAGGCGCCTCTAAGTGCAGAAGATTAATAATTTTAATGCCCCAAAAAGGGTTAAAAACACTTACAAAATGGAAGTGGTGATCAAGCACATCACAGATAAAGCTGCATTGGAAGGGGTGGCGGTCCGAGGAAGCCTTCAGATGGGATGGATGTGATGGATGTGGTCACTGAACACAGCGGTGGTGTAAGACACAGGAAGCCGCTGTGGGACCGGCGTCATCAGCTGGAAGGAAGACGAACCCGGAAGTGATGTCATCCACAGGGCGGCTCGATAACCAGCCTGGACCGCAAACAAACAGCCTGGACAGGGATGTGATGTCATCAGAAAGGGACGCGTTTCGGAACCTTCAATCGTTCCTTTATCAACCTATGGCCATACTGATGACTAGAGGGAATATATACACACCCACTGACAGTGGATTGGCCAGTGGGCGGGGGCAGCAGGGGAACATTTGTTAAGTTGTAATCAGTTCGTTTTATGCATATTAATGAAGGGGAACAAATAGATACCTGCTACAGCATTATTAGAACCATGATAAAAGACATTAAAAACATTAAAAGACATAAAAAATATATATATATATGTATAAAAGATATAAAAATGTGAAAAAGGGAATACAAGGAAAGGAAGAATTGTGATATAATGATGCAATATGTAAACCAATCATAGAGCCCGCAAGACACATAAGCGGGCAAGGTGATGTCAAAATTGCGCTACAGGCCTGGAAGGGAACATAATACTATCAATAATTGATCACAAATTAATTATGAACTGATCGTTAAAATGAAGATTCTGGGAGGAGCCTAAATACTGTCTATAAGAAGAAAGTATCATGTTAGAGTATGGCGCTAACTTCAAAATCTTCATTTAACCCTCCGGGGGCTAAAACATTAAGCAAAAATATCCAGTACATTTCTCTATGGCATAGGCGTCGGTAACGTTCAGCGACGGGGAGGTCTTTTGGCATTGCCTCAATAATCCATACTTTAAGGCCATTCGTGGATTTGTTATGGGTATGAAGGTAGTGTCTGGGGACACTGTGGTTATCTAGTCCACCTTCAATAAAACGGCGATGTTCGCCAAACCGTTTCCGTAGTGGTCGAATAGTGCGCCCTACATAAAATAGACCACAGGGGCATGTAAGACAATAGATGACATGGTCAGAGGAACATGTATGGAAACCCTTAATTGGATATGTTTTGCCTTTGACATGGAACTCCTTCTGGCCATGTGGTTTGGCCCTAAGTTTGCTGGTTGCACCTAACCTTAAAAGCAAGGTAGCAACCAGCAAACTTAGGGCCAACCTCCGCCTCTGGGCCATCACATGTCCACGTTTCTAGCTATTTCTGGGATGTATCAGTGCCGTAAGCCCCTCTGTAAGACTTGCAGCTTTGTGACACATGGCCAGAAGGAGTTCCATGTCAAAGGCAAAACATATCCAATTAAGGGTTTCCATACATGTTCCTCTGACCATGTCATCTATTGTCTTACATGCCCCTGTGGTCTATTTTATGTAGGGCGCACTATTCGACCACTACGGAAACGGTTTGGCGAACATCGCCGTTTTATTGAAGGTGGACTAGATAACCACAGTGTCCCCAGACACTACCTTCATACCCATAACAAATCCACGAATGGCCTTAAAGTATGGATTATTGAGGCAATGCCAAAAGACCTCCCCGTCGCTGAACGTTACCGACGCCTATGCCATAGAGAAATGTACTGGATATTTTTGCTTAATGTTTTAGCCCCCGGAGGGTTAAATGAAGATTTTGAAGTTAGCGCCATACTCTAACATGATACTTTCTTCTTATAGACAGTATTTAGGCTCCTCCCAGAATCTTCATTTTAACGATCAGTTCATAATTAATTTGTGATCAATTATTGATAGTATTATGTTCCCTTCCAGGCCTGTAGCGCAATTTTGACATCACCTTGCCCGCTTATGTGTCTTGCGGGCTCTATGATTGGTTTACATATTGCATCATTATATCACAATTCTTCCTTTCCTTGTATTCCCTTTTTCACATTTTTATATCTTTTATACATATATATATATATATTTTTTATGTCTTTTAATGTTTTTAATGTCTTTTATCATGGTTCTAATAATGCTGTAGCAGGTATCTATTTGTTCCCCTTCATTAATATGCATAAAACGAACTGATTACAACTTAACAAATGTTCCCCTGCTGCCCCCGCCCACTGGCCAATCCACTGTCAGTGGGTGTGTATATATTCCCTCTAGTCATCAGTATGGCCATAGGTTGATAAAGGAACGATTGAAGGTTCCGAAACGCGTCCCTTTCTGATGACATCACATCCCTGTCCAGGCTGTTTGTTTGCGGTCCAGGCTGGTTATCGAGCCGCCCTGTGGATGACATCACTTCCGGGTTCGTCTTCCTTCCAGCTGATGACGCCGGTCCCACAGCGGCTTCCTGTGTCTTACACCACCGCTGTGTTCAGTGACCACATCCATCACATCCATCCCATCTGAAGGCTTCCTCGGACCGCCACCCCTTCCAATGCAGCTTTATCTGTGATGTGCTTGATCACCACTTCCATTTTGTAAGTGTTTTTAACCCTTTTTGGGGCATTAAAATTATTAATCTTCTGCACTTAGAGGCGCCTTTTTTGTTTGTTTGTTTCATTACAGAGCCTGCTTCAGTCTTTCTAAAGTTGCAGCCCTTTCTGCTGAAGATTATTCCACCATCCCATCACACTTACCAATACCATTCTTGTCATTTTTGGACTGCCTAATTTTAGTAGAGACTTTTTCTGGATCATGTTAGTCCCGTGCTCCCTATAAACCCTTTTTTATTTTCCATTTTTGACTCCATATGAAGCTACATTTAGGTTGATGCACGGACTCCATGCTCTCATGTACTACATTGTTGGTCTCCTTTGTTATTCTCTGACATCCTATTTTAATTGTATATGCATATTTTTATGATGAAGTTCACTAGTACCTAAATCAGTTACCAGCACAGCATTTTTTTTTTTTTTTTTTTTTTTTTGTATTTTTATTTTTAATTTTTTGTTTATTTCCATTTTTTTCTCATATATATACTTTTTCACTGTATTATTCAATAGCATTATTATTGTTTATTTTCCATCTTTTTCATCGATCATGGATTTTTTGTCTGAAATAGACTCCCTGAAGTATTCCAAAATTAATGACCTTTTAGCTATTATACCCAAAGGTTTTTTTATACCCATACCTCATTTTTCTCATGTGGAGTACAAATCTCTCTGCTCACTATTCCGCAAACTAGAGAAGTTAGTCATTTCCGCCAACCAGCAGTGGTGGGATGAATTTTTCCTTCTTAAATATTTGTCTGCTCACATCACTCCTAGAGGCCTTAGAATTCTAAAAACATGCTCCTTTCTAGACCCAGAGTCTCAAAGAGAATGGTCCTCTATATCTGAATTCTGCACGAATAAATGGATCAAAATTATCTCTGTACAGAGACATACTAAATATGAACAATGTATTGACCAAATAAAAATAGTATTTTCCCAAATTGCAGACCTCACCACTCATTTACCCTCTCTATGGCTGTCTATCCTTACCAAATTAACCCATAAGAAGGAAGACATCCTGATTAAACATAAATTGGGGAAATTCAGCAGAGATTTGAAAGACTACAGCAGCAACAATATTTTTTCTTGGAAACGTAAATCTGCTTACAATCTTCCATCCCTTATGGACATAAACCCTTTTGCCCCCATTGTCCCTTGTAAAATCATTCCTCCAAATAAAATATCCACTTCCAATTCCACAGCTAATTCTCAGTCTTGTACACAGAATCAGGGAGGTAGTACTGTAGCTTTGGCACCTATGCCGCCATGTACCATTGACACTTTGGGCCTCGTCCAGCCCACACAGACAACATCTCATACCCCTAGTCATACTGCACCTAACACCTCCGACCTCTCTCCATGTCCAACTACCATGGTAGATAGTCAACAGAATACCATTGTCAATAACATAAGTATTCCATCCGGAACATCTTCTGGCCCTCTGGTATCCTTTGGCCCCAACTCCTCACTTATGACACCTTTGGCCATCACTCCATCTTCAGAGCCAGCTGCGGTTCCTTTTTTAGTGTTCGATCCTCTTCGGACAAAACCACAAAAAAGAAAACACGCAGAAGAGGATGTAGAGGCAGAGGTAACAAGCTCCACCCCAGATCCGAGCAAAAAGAGAGCACTGTTAAAATCTTCAATCTCTCCACCCATGTCTTAACTGAAGACGAAATTTCCCTGTTAAACCGAGGTCTGAATTTTGCTCCATCAGCCGCACCCAACCCCTTCCTTCTCTTCAAGGACTTGAATAAATTTGTTCGTCTCCTCACCTTGAAGAGATTCTTCAATATCCAATCCATCAAACGCCGATTACATAATGATCTCAATACACCTGATGTGTCCCATAGTATCACTGATGCCTATATAGATAATGACTCCCTCTCCATTTTAGAAGATCTATCTAGTCATCCCCCCACTTCACCATCCCCCTCAATAGATTATGATAATGATTTTGTGTTGTACACACAACACCTTATGACCTCTCCACCCATCCAAAACACTTCCTTCAAACCTTCTTCGGTTTTTTACCCCACCCAGTCCAAAGGCTCATGCATTGATGCGTTTTATCGCATCGTCCATGCAGAAATACAGGCACTGTGCAATAAAAATAAAAAATCCATCTCCAATCTCACCCACCATGAACTAAGAGCCCTAGATACACTCACCAACAATTTAGATCTGGTTATAAAAAGTGCTGACAAAGGGGGAGGTATAGTGATACAAAACAGAACTGACTATGTCTCTGAAGCTATCCGATTATTATCCGACACGAATACATACATCAGACTTCGCAAAGATCCCTTACCTTTATTCACCATCGAAGCCTCCTCTCTAGTAAAAAGGGCATTAAATGATAATATCATTTCACAGCAAGAGGCTTCTTTCTTAGTTAAAGAAATACATTTTACTCCTTATTTCTACCATCTACCGAAGGTGCATAAAGATCCCATAACACCACCAGGGCGACCGATTGTGGCATCTATGGATAGCATCACCAGCGGACTGTCGCAATACATAGATCAATTCCTTCAACCATTGGCCCAATCCCTCCAGTCCCATATAAGAGATGGGGTTCATTTATTGGAAACCTTAACCCCATACTCTTGGGAAAACAATTATCATTGGGCATCTTTAGATGTCCAGTCTTTATACACATCCATACCTCATGAAGTAGGCCTAAACGCCGTACAGTTTTTTCTTTGCCAGGATCCAATGCTGAACCCCAGACAGGCTTCCTTTATTGTTGAAGCCACCTCCTTCTGTCTCACTCATAACTATTTTAAATTTGAGGAACATTTCTATCTACAACTACAAGGGACAGCTATGGGGGCGCACTTCGCACCCTCGTATGCGAATCTCACCATGGGGCATTGGGAGCATTTATATATATGGAACAACAACCCATTTTTTTCTCACATTGTTTTTTATGGCCGCTATATAGATGACGTGATCATCATCTGGGATGGCAATGTACCAACATTTACGGATTTTGTTTCATACTGCAATACCAATAACATGGGCCTTACCTTTACCTCAGTCATCGACCAAAACAAGTTAGCCTTTCTTGACCTTGAACTTTTTTGGACAGGCAAAGAGATCCATGCAAAAAATTTCACCAAGCCCACAGCTGGAAACTCATTCCTCCATTATAAAAGTTGCCATCATCCTCTGTGGCTAAATAATGTACCCAAAAGTCAGTTCTGCAGACTTAAAAAGAACTGTACCCTAAAGAGTGATTACGACACTGAAGGTGAAATTCTGAAAGCCAAGTTCCTTGAAAAAGGTTTCCCTGTGGATCTTGTTGATTTAGCTTATCAATCCTATAAGACCACATTGCCCACCAAGAACCCTCATTCACGTCTTAATACTCAGAAAGACAATCTAAGATTTATCACCCAGTTCCACACCCATCATAAACATATGGAGAAAATCATCAAAAAACATTGGCCTTTGCTATTACAAGATGAACATCTACTTCCTACCTTGCCCGATAGACCTCAGTTTGCTTACAGAAAGGCACCTAACCTTAAAAGCAAGGTAGCAACCAGCAAACTTAGGGCCAAACCTCCGCCTCTGGGCCATCACATGTCCACGTTTCTAGCTATTTCTGGGATGTATCAGTGCCGTAAGCCCCTCTGTAAGACTTGCAGCTTTGTGACACATGGCCAGAAGGAGTTCCATGTCAAAGGCAAAACATATCCAATTAAGGGTTTCCATACATGTTCCTCTGACCATGTCATCTATTGTCTTACATGCCCCTGTGGTCTATTTTATGTAGGGCGCACTATTCGACCACTACGGAAACGGTTTGGCGAACATCGCCGTTTTATTGAAGGTGGACTAGATAACCACAGTGTCCCCAGACACTACCTTCATACCCATAACAAATCCACGAATGGCCTTAAAGTATGGATTATTGAGGCAATGCCAAAAGACCTCCCCGTCGCTGAACGTTACCGACGCCTATGCCATAGAGAAATGTACTGGATATTTTTGCTTAATGTTTTAGCCCCCGGAGGGTTAAATGAAGATTTTGAAGTTAGCGCCATACTCTAACATGATACTTTCTTCTTATAGACAGTATTTAGGCTCCTCCCAGAATCTTCATTTTAACGATCAGTTCATAATTAATTTGTGATCAATTATTGATAGTATTATGTTCCCTTCCAGGCCTGTAGCGCAATTTTGACATCACCTTGCCCGCTTATGTGTCTTGCGGGCTCTATGATTGGTTTACATATTGCATCATTATATCACAATTCTTCCTTTCCTTGTATTCCCTTTTTCACATTTTTATATCTTTTATACATATATATATATATTTTTTATGTCTTTTAATGTTTTTAATGTCTTTTATCATGGTTCTAATAATGCTGTAGCAGGTATCTATTTGTTCCCCTTCATTAATATGCATAAAACGAACTGATTACAACTTAACAAATGTTCCCCTGCTGCCCCCGCCCACTGGCCAATCCACTGTCAGTGGGTGTGTATATATTCCCTCTAGTCATCAGTATGGCCATAGGTTGATAAAGGAACGATTGAAGGTTCCGAAACGCGTCCCTTTCTGATGACATCACATCCCTGTCCAGGCTGTTTGTTTGCGGTCCAGGCTGGTTATCGAGCCGCCCTGTGGATGACATCACTTCCGGGTTCGTCTTCCTTCCAGCTGATGACGCCGGTCCCACAGCGGCTTCCTGTGTCTTACACCACCGCTGTGTTCAGTGACCACATCCATCACATCCATCCCATCTGAAGGCTTCCTCGGACCGCCACCCCTTCCAATGCAGCTTTATCTGTGATGTGCTTGATCACCACTTCCATTTTGTAAGTGTTTTTAACCCTTTTTGGGGCATTAAAATTATTAATCTTCTGCACTTAGAGGCGCCTTTTTTGTTTGTTTGTTTCATTACAGAGCCTGCTTCAGTCTTTCTAAAGTTGCAGCCCTTTCTGCTGAAGATTATTCCACCATCCCATCACACTTACCAATACCATTCTTGTCATTTTTGGACTGCCTAATTTTAGTAGAGACTTTTTCTGGATCATGTTAGTCCCGTGCTCCCTATAAACCCTTTTTTATTTTCCATTTTTGCCCCCCCTGATACTACTGTCATATCTACCTCTCTCTTTTGCCTACACCCTCCAAGGCTTCAAATAAATTCAAATCCAAGTCACATAATTTTTCCGATCTGATGACCTGCCCAGCGATCTGGGCCTTTTTGCATCAAAGATCTGAAGAGCAAGAACTGGCATGAATTTCCATCAAATTTGACCCATAAACAACAGCGAGCCCTCCGACGTTTACAAAAACGCAGTGACATTATCATTAAGCCATCAGACAAAGGTGGCAATATAGTGATAATGTCACGCACCCAATACCAGACAATGTGCCATGAGGTATTGGATAACCTTACTTGGTACCAACCTATTCCACTCACCAGTATTATGGGTTTCGTCAATTAATTCAGAGAACTATGCACAGGGGCCATTTGGCAGGGCCTAATTGATAAAGACACTCAACTATTTGGTTCCCAAACATCAAGGTACCCCTACCTTTTACACATTGCCCAAAACACACAAAAATCTCTCCCAGCCACCGGGAAGACCTATTGTCTCGGGCACTGGGTCTTTGACTGACAATGCTAGTAAATTTGTAGATAGCTTTTTACTACCCCATGTATCGGGTTTACCATCATATATCCGTTATACATATGACCTTCTTAGACATATTAAGGGGATCCAAGTCCCTCGGTAATCCCTCCTCGTGGTCATCGATGTCAAGTCTTTGTATTCGAGCATCCCCCACAAGAAGGGAGTCGTTATGGCCAGATCATTCCTGATGGAACAAGAACACACACATCTTGGCCCCTAAATGAATTTATTTTACAACTTTTAACTTTTATTCTCACGTGCAATTTTTTCATATTTGAGGACCAACACTATCTGCAAATACAAGGCGTGGCAATGGGCACATCATGTGCTCCATCATATGCAAACTTGTTCCATGGAGCCTGGGAGAGACATATTTTTTCTGATGACCAGTTTTCATCTTTTCTAGGGTCGGTACTCTGCTGGTTCAGATTATTGACGATTTGTTTGTGGTCTGGACTGGCTCACCATCTCTGCTAAAGCAAGTAGTTGAGGCCATCAACATCAACAGCATGAATTTACGTTTCACGGTGAGTTTTGACAATACACAGATTCCATTCCTCTATCTGTTGATTGTCAAGAATCCCAATGGGACATTGGGGACCAATCTCTACTCTAAACCCACAGCTGGCAACACCCGGTTGCACGCTACAAGTGCCCATCCCAAACCTCTCGTGCGCAGTATCCTGTATGCGCAGTATTTGTGACTGCGTCCTAACTGCGCACACGAGGAGGATTTCTATACACAATCAGCTGCTTTACGCGAACGACTTCTTTCGAGGTGTTAATTCAAAACCAACCTTAGAAGAGCCTTTAATAAGGCATCTGGCCGTACAAGAACCTCTCTGCTCTACCCCTCTCCACGCAATTCAAACACCAACACAGTCAAAATTATTATTCAGTACTCAGCACATCATGAGCAATTTAGGAGAATTATTTCAATTGGCATCTTCTTACCGATCATCGCATTCTTAAACATCATGTACGGGATACACCTGAATTGGTCTTTCGTAGAGCTAAATCTCTTAGAGACCGCCTAACTAGCAGTCAGTATAAACCTGATATCAGTAGCCCCTATCAACCCTTTGATACCTTCCTTTGTGGCCATTGTTCTCTTTGCCCATGTATACTTACATGTACTTGTCTTGAGCTCCCCAATGGAGAGATTTTTACTCCACACACGTTGGCCCAGTGCGGCACCACTGGGATCATATATCTTATGCTTTGTACTTGTAAAGCATTCTATGTCGGCAAGACAATCAGGGGGTTCAGACAGAGTCGGCGACCATGTTTATTACTCAACTAATGGTAAACTCACCACTGTTGGACGCCATATTGGCCTGTACCATAAATATGACCCCAAAGCTGTTGGGTTCCTTGCACTAGAAGTGCTACCCCCTGATGCTAGGGGAGGAGATCGAGACAAGATGTTATTACAAAGGGAAGCCCTTTGGATAGAAAAGCTAAATGCCACTGTTCCACTTGGCTTGAACGAAGTTAACTACTTTAAGTCCTTTCTCTAAATTATCTGGTGAACGACTCTCTGCTATCTGGCGTTCCATTTTTGTCATTTTGAGGTTGATGATTTATGGTTTGTTATCTATACTGCCTTGCTTGTCATAATTCATCCATGTACCATACCCATCTATGCTTGCTTTATCCATGGGCCATCAACATTGAGGAATTCTCAATCCTCTTTGTTTATGTAAAATATTTTTTTTATTACCATTATGCACTGCCTTTAAAAATGTCTAGTTGATATGTTCACACTTACATATGTAATCTATATTGTATCTATACTGGTACAGTACTCCCCACCAGGGGCGGCTCGTCTGGCTGCTTGTACACGCCTCAGCCGGGACCCTTGGGCCTATGTGCAGGCGCGCGCTGCCTGGGCTCATGCCCAGTGGCTTCGAGGTACGGGCGTATGCATATGCACGGTACTCTCCGCCCAGTGGCTTCGAGGCTTGTGCACAGGCGCGCGGGCGATTTACTCGCACGCACTGCGGGACCCTTGACCCTGTGACACTATTGGACGCCGATGCCGGCACCACCATTGCGTCACAGGGTTGAAGGATATATATAGCGGGCATATCCCGCTGATCATACAGGCTAGCGTGGGACCCGGAGAAGCTCCTGATCGGTGTCATTATAAGTAAGTCTACTCGTATCACTTACTAAATGGCTGTTTCTTGACCGCACTCCCCCAAATTAGGGCTGCGGTCTGGTAGGCACTATTATCATATTAAATTAAATATATGTACCCTATTATAATTTTTATAGATGCTAGACCTTGTCTCCAAACACCATGACACTCTATACTACATATGCTTTGTGCAATTAGTGCCATACTTACTTTGTACTCGGAGTCAATCTGTGGATAGTGTGGGAAAGGAACAAAGAGCAACAGAGAACATAGACCTGAAGTGTGCCTGGGTCACGTGGTCAGTATGCCTAAAAGGGGGCAAAAATAACCCAGTAGGATGAAAGCTTATCAACCAGATTTATTACCCACTGAATTAACGTACAATCTGTCAAATTGACAACCGCTTGTGGCATCTCAAAAAGTGGCTCTGGGACATACCCAGAGAAACAAGACGACCTCCAAATACCAAATAAGGGCAGAGGCCCCCTGGCGCAAAGTCACAGAAGCTGCTCCTATCTTGAATGAATGCCAAAGTATGCCTTAGGGTCCAGACCCTAAATGGCCAAAAAGGGGGCGGCAATGAAGTATGCATAAAGCTACGGAGAGGGGAGTGCTAGAAAAAGGCAACAGAGGACCATCCCTGGGTATATCAGAAGTAGCACTGCTGAGCTGGTTTAAACCAACACCGGGCACCACGCCTTGCCAGGCTCCAAGAACCTGAATGACAGTGCCGCCTCCTGATTGCTGCGTCTTGCGAGCATGCAGATGTAAACAGAAAAGGCCGGGGTGCAAAACCAGTTGATTGGCCCAAAGTAAGTGAGACCCTGGGCCAGAAGAGCAACTTCCCTGGCCTCAGGACCCCCAAAAGGCCGGCTACAGCGCTGCCTTGAACACCAAGCTGGTACCCAATGCAAAGAAGACCTTGAGAGCATGACAGAAACGTCACGGAAAAATATGACCCACGATGAGAAGTCTGGGCACAACAGGTGCAGCAACATAACCAAAGCATCCCCGAACCTCTCCATAGGTACATGACCAGCCAGTGGTGACAGCGGACCCAACATCCAAATCACCAATGCAGTCAAGATCATCCATAGACCTGCCAATTTCGACCCCCGTCACCAGAGACCCCCCCCCAGCTCTGCAGGCAACAGTAGAGCCAGCCAGAGCCTGACAGCATCGTGCTTGCGAGTGACCAACAGCACCTGCGTGTGTGCCCAGACACAAGCCGTAACTACCTCCGCCTCGAGAGTGCCAGAACTGACCCTGTGAAAACCGGCAGGGCTCTGATCCTGACCGGACCTAGAATGGGAAGAGAGCGGCATGCCAGTGGATGCCCGGGAGAGTCCAGATGGAGGTGGCCGTCTGCCCGTGGACCCCCCTGATCAAACCTGTATCCTGCCGCTGAAAGCGGGGAGACTTGGAGCCCCCCCTCGCAGCCGCACATCTTCTTAGCTGAGACGAAAACCCGGAAGTGGCATCAAACAGATCGCACCAGAAGTGATGCACACTACACGAGATCCTACGACCATAAGGAAGGAGGCGAAGGAGGGCAGGCTTTATGCAGCCTGACTCCTCCTACAATTACAGGCTGACCTGCAGTCAGCCTTACACTTACGCTTTGATCCACACACATCCGTGTTGATCTAAGCAGGATTTCATCTCCGGCCCCTCATATTAATACTTTCATGGTCAAGGTAAATATAAACCCCTGTCATCACCACACCCTGTTTGGCTGCACTTTAGGTTCCCTCCGCTGCACTTCCTTTTCCTTTGATGAATGCACCTTTTACCACTTTCACATCTTTGATGCTCTTGTCTCCACTTTCAGCTTTTTTATGCACAACCTTGACTCATATTTGGCTCTTTTCTTGGTATAGGGACCCACACTATTTTCAACCCCCCCTTTCTTTTTCCCTTTCCTGTTCACTATCCCTTTTCTCTCTATTTTTGCTTTTTCCTCTTTTTGCTTGGTTATTTTTGTTTTTTATCATCTCTCCCCCACATTTCACTGTTCATTATTCATTTTTTCACTGTGATCCCCCCTTTTGCACCCACACATTTTTTCCATGACATTGGGCAATTACCTGATATTTCTATGATGTTTCATCCAGACGCTAGTTTCCTGGTGACTTCATATATATCCTTCCCAATCGCCGTGGGAGGCCTCGCCGGGTTGTTTTGTGCCCTGCATACACTGAAACATGAGTAAGCAGCCCTACAAATTTGATATAATCTTCTTTATCCCTTTCCCCCATTATATGATTCTGTGATCCCCCACATGGAATTTCTATATATTATTGTATCTCTATTTCATCCGCAGATGTATTTCCTGATGAAGCGGCATACCCGCGAAACTAGTTAAAAATACCCCGTCATCTGTGTATTCTTTTAGCATTTTTGTTGTTCCTGTATTTTGTATCAATAAATTCTGCAAATTTTTATAATTTGCCATTTGTTTTGTACTACCGATGCATATTTTCTTTACATGTACCGAGATAGTCCGCCTGCCTTCTTTCCCTTGGTGAGTCTGGGGTGGGGCCCACACTCCCAAACATCTATTCTAAGTATCACCAGCAAAGCAGCTTCCATTATTATCCCATTAAAGAAGAGAATGTGCGCTGCATTTCGAGATTTCATAATTTGCCACTTCACAAATTTTAATTCTCCATTACGAACGCTAGTTTACAAGACCGACCGCTTCTGGCTTGTCCTTGCTTCAGAGCATGCGTGTTTGTACTTTGGACTTTTATTTGATGGACTTGTGTACACACACTTGAAAAATCTGACAACATACATTTGTCCATGGAAATTTTAAAACCCGCCATCCAACATTTGTCCGCAGAAAATCCGACAATTGTCTGATGGAGAGTACAAATGGTCGGATTTTCCGCCAACAGCCTGTCATCACACATTTCCCGTCGGAAAATCTGATCGTGTGTACGCGGCTTAAGACATGACGTGTCCCTAGCACACACTCACCATACTCCTGATCATCATTAGTAACAACTCTGGCTGAGGACACTTCTTGTATCAGGCATAATGTCTTCCACGTGGTTACAGGTGTAGCACCCTGTTCTAGGCTGTTAGGTAAATTTAGTTTTTAGCTCCACTGTAGTCAGCGGATCAGTGATTGTGTTGGTCTGCTCGAGGGGTTTTCTAAGCTGATAGTTTGATTACTCCCCCCTGCCTCTGAAATAAGTTTCCAGAGTATAGGGCTGGGATATTAAAATGATCAGTTGACTATTTATAATGACCAAGTGAATCCCTGGAGGGAGGTGTCCAGATGGTGCCTGGAGAGGTGATAAATGTGTAGGAGGCCTGACCTCAAGGGATGCTCCATGTTCTCTTGGGGCTGCTGCCCCTGGAGGCAGCTCCACTAAATTAAAGAAGCTGCAGTCTGGGCCTCAGCAGCTGCTGGGTTGAGGGCCTAGGGAAGATTGCCTAAGGATTTCATTTGCATGAGGGCACTGCACTGAAGTCTCAGGTCTGGAGAAGGTTATTATCTACTAAAGATCTAGTGCACGAATGCCAGAAGGGAACTAAGAGCCAGAGGTTGCTAAATAGACGGCTGCTGTAGGGCCCTAGATATACTGGCCATTCCCTGCTACCTCCAGAAAGCCTCACTTTAAGTGAGTTGCCGCATTTATTCTAAAACAGACTCTGTACAATATGAGGCCTGAAACAAAATAGATGTGGGGATACATTGTTACTGATAATAGGCCTGAGAAACTGACCTGAGATTTAGTAAGCCATGTAGAAAAGCCCTTGTTTAACATTTTCCATAAAACAACCAGGTCAGTTTTTTTTAACACCCATGTAGAATGGTATTGCTTTCTGCATTTGACCTGCCTTCCCTAGAATTGCATAGTTGCGCCCACGTAAATGCACAGTACCGCAGTAGCATGTATTTTAGTGGGGCTCAATTTAAAAATCATGCCAGCACCTTTTTTGCGTGTTTCACAAGCTTAGAGCAGCCTAATAAAAAACAGAACACCCAAAAAAGTGCTCAGGCTCCCATACACCACCTTGTGTGAACAAACCCACAGACTGGTGTGACCCAGGGTTGTGCACAATTCTAAACTATGCCTTGATTACAAAAAAAGGTTGCAAAACACTGGTGAAGATCACAGTTCAGAGGCTGCGTTTGGTCTGCTCTGTATTAAGTTTCTTCAGATGTCCCGTTGAGGTGAATTTTTAAATTTTTGCTGAAACAGGTCCAAAGCAGCCTTTTCTCTTGGCAAACTCTAGATTTCGCATGCAAACACATACGATTTGTACTGTACTTTTTTAAAGTGTTACCAAACCCACAACCGTAAAATCAGTCTTGTATATGCAGTAAAGCATGCTTGTTTTACACACTGTGGAACCTTAAGGGGTTAATCCTCTGCATTGTGTAAAAAGGTGTTTTGATCATGTCTTCTCTGATCCTCGCCTTCTTCCACAGTCCCCAAACCATCTCCTGATAGAATTGAGCCTTGGGGGCAGGCTGCACATGCTCAGTTTTGGTGTGTATTGTTAGAGATTTTTTTTTTTTGGCCCTGTGCTGACCACATGCACACTCCTATCAGCACTGTCCAGACAAAGGGTCAGGGGGTCCTGCAGGCTTATAGGACAATCAGGGGAGAATGAAAACCCCTCCTACAAGCTTTAACCAGACACTGATAGAAGTCACAAGACTGCTATATACTGCTGATGAGAAAAGGTATTTAGCAGTTTATATTTACTAAATCTATTGCATTTCCATGTTATGTGTACTGTGGGAGAACGGATATAGTGAATGCAGGGTCCTGGGTTTTGTAACACTTTAAGTGGAAAAGTCTACATTTGACAGAAAAGCCTGTCTAAATGAGCCCTTACTCTGGTCCTGATCCAAATAGCCAAGCAACCTGCATTTTCAGTCAACAGTTTTCCTTTAACTCAGACATATAAACCATCTGAATACAAATGCCAAATTTATACATTGAAGCGAAGATCTTCTGTTGGCTGCTAGGGACGAGGCTCTGTCTCATCGTAAAAAAACCTTTTTGTAAGCTGAAATTAATAAGGGAGGGTATGCTGCTGTAAATAAGCCAAGATATTTGTAAAAGAAAAACTCCACAGCCAATATTCATGCTGCCAAAATATACTGTCACTGAGGCTGTCTGTGAAAATCGTACTACTCCGTAACACAATGTACGGCTTTAGTGAGTTCACACTATGTTCGGAGCGGCTCACAGCAGGGGGTCCCATGCATCCCTGTTCACCGTTTCAGGTCTGAATCTTTGCTTGAATTTGGACCTGAAATGAAGACGTCTATTCAGAAAGCAGAGTTGCTCATCGCAGTACCTTGATGAGGCACAACTTCCTCAGCTCACGCCACAAACCAGCAAGCAGCTGGACGAACCTATTTCCCTGACAGAGTTAGGGGCGGTCATCAAGGATATGCCAAAAGGCAAAAGCTCGGGCCCCGATGGGTTTACAAATGCCTACTACCGCAAATTTCTCCCTCTCCTCTCTGGCCATATGTGTACATTTTTTAACGCCCTGGCTTCGGAAACAAGTATCCCCAAAGAAGCCCTGTTGGCCCATATCGCAATCCTCCCAAAAGAGGAAAAGGCCCATACTGCCCCATGTAGCTATAGACCAATTTCACCGTTGAATACTGATATTAAGATTTTAGCAAAGTTCCTGGCAAACAGATTGAAGCCTATTCTACAGACTGTGATACAACTGGACCAAATGGGATTTATAGCAGGGAGGAAGGCTAGGGACAATTTCAACCGGGCGACCCAGCGGATCAACTGGGCGAACTCGCAGACTGCCTGTCCACCCTGCCTCCTACTGTCTACTGACACAGAAAAGGCCTTTGATAGAGTGGACTGGGCATATCTTCAAGCCGTGCTGACCAGGCTGGGTCTGGGCCATAACATGCTCAGCTGGATATGGTCCTTATTTAGTGCCCCGGAGCCTTAAGTCAAGGTGATCAGAACTTTCTGGCTCCTTTCATATACGAAATGAGACGAGACAGGGATGTCCCCTGCCTCCACTCACCTTCGCCCTAACCCTTGAACCGTTGTTAAATATGATTCCCCTGAACCCTAGCATTAGGGGATTTAGGGTGGGGTGACAGAACATAAGCTGTCGGCATATGCGGACGATGTCCTATTTTGTGTAGCTGGTCCACTGATCTCCCTCCCTAATATCTTGACTGAGCTGCAGAGATTCCATTCACTATCAAATTTAAAAATTTATTATAGTAAGTCAGAGATTCTCCCTCTTGCTATTCCCCCTGGTCTGCACGCCCAGCTGCAGGCCTCTTTCTCCTTTACCTGGTGCTGCTCTTCCTTAAAATATCTAGGCATTCATCTCCCAGCCCAATTTTCACAATTATATACTAGTAACTATGCCCCTTTGCTCTCCACAATAGGAGCAGATTTGCTAAAATGGGATCGTACCACTTTCTCCTTGATGGGCCGAGTCAGTATATTGAAAATGAATGTGTTGCCAAGAGTTCCTTTTTACCTTCAGATGGTACCTATATCGCTATCCAGATCTTTCTTCTCTGCCTTCAACAGTCTGTTTCTGAAATTTTATTTGGCATGGGCATAGCCCTCACCTAGCCCTTCGCACCTTGCAATGCCCTAAGATGTTGGAAGGCTTGGGGGTACTCTCCCTTCAGAAATATTATGGAGGCGATAGCTCTACAGCTGATATTGGATTGGCAGGATGTGAGGGCGATCTGGTTGCGACATCTGTCACCCCATTGATGGCTAGGGTTGATTCGGCTGGTCTGGCTGACTAGGCGGGTGTCCCCTTCCTCCCTCACCGCTCCAAGTGCGTCCCTCCCGAAGCTCCGCACTCGGTCGAAGAGGATGGCCATCCCCGGTAGATGAAGCACCGATCTTCGGCCAAGGGTATACGAGTAGCTGCGCTCCCCTGCTAGAACCTGAAAACAAGATCCAAGATATTGGATTGGCATCATCACGTTAATACTAAAGCTGGGGTTTCCTATGAGAAATTTTTGGCTAGTCGCAATCTGTCTCATGCCGTTTGGCTCTCCCAGGAATATTGGGGTCTATTGGATCTGGTCTCCCGGTCACCACCCATGCAGTACAATTGTGGGATGCTCCGAACGCACAGGGGTTTCCCGATGGATGATTGGTGTTACAGACAGTTACATCATTTTGTTGTAGCTTACCTCAACCCATCAGACCCCCGTCCTCGACTTAGTTTGAGAAACTGTATTTCAGCTGCTCCTGTCCCTCACTCTCTCGGTCCTCTATGACATGCTGGTGTCAGCTGAGTCTAGGAGCAGGCCAGTCTATATAAGGGAATGGGAGAGAGACTTGCAGCTTACATTCACGGAGACCCAGCTAGACCACCTATATAGCCTTACTCACAAGAGTTCTATGGACACAAAGATGCAGGAGAATGGCTTTAAGCTATTGACCCTGTGGTACAGAGTCCCTGCCACCCTGGACAGGAAACCCGGATACCCGCTGGAGAGGCTGTGGGCTTCGGGGGGGGGGGAACTTATCTGCATGTTTGGTGGGAATGCCCGAGGTTCCAGCCATTTTGGCAAGATATTAGAGCACAGATAAAGGTAATACTAGATGTTGACTTGAGAGACTCTCGCCTGGAGTTCTTGCTTCACGTGCCATCCATCCCTCTCAGTCACTATCGTAAGTCATCCTGCCTCACCTCTTGAATGCAGGCAGACGTTTGATTCCCATTCATTGGAAAACGGCTCATGTTCCTAGCCAAGATGACTGGATCCACCTGGTCAATACCATCATGGCAGCGGAGGAATGGGTGGCGACGTGTAAGGTCAGACATGAGAAGTTCTATGGTATTTGGGCCACTTGGATACATTATACTTCTAATGCCTCGTAGGCGCCCCAACCTACCACTTCTGGGTGCTTGGTGTCTCTATTTTTATTGCTGGGGAACTAAAATAATTTTGTATGGTGATGTCACAGGCTTGTAGCAGATCTACGGATCTTTGGAACATTTTTTATACTGATTTACCTGAACTTAATTACAGTGCTGATTGTTGTTGTTTTATCTAATGGTTATTCTTGTTCAGTGATGTTGCTATGGGGGGGCTGTCCACACCCAGGTGACACCCGCCAGAGGGTGACACCAGGCTGAGACTGGCATCGGCGCTGTGGCTCCCTCCTTCCCTTACAGATCTCCTCAGCTGCATGCGATGTGCGAGGAGAGTGGGTGAGGAGGGAGTGAGGCAGAGGTGCCCGGAGTCTGACACCGATTGTCCCACACACCGCAATCATCTCTCTCCCCGGACGATAGCCGCCTCCTCATTGGCTCTGACATTTCATGTACTCAGACCAGGAGGAAAAGCAGGAGAAGGTGGTAAAGGGACAGTGTGTCACAGCACCTTCCCGGGGCCGAGGTATTGCAGAGGAGGGGGACATCTATGCTGCCAGGAGTCAGTTTAGGGAGGGAGGGGGGTTGAGGGTATCTATTAGGGGGTGCTTTGTTTCGGGTTAGAAATTACTTGTGCTAAAAGGAGGGAGGGATTTGACATTTAGCACCCAGCACAATTCCTCTCCTCTCCCAAAGCACCCCCTAGCACATATCCTTTAACCCCCACCCCCCCCAAAATCAAAGATCCAATCCCAGCTCCATCCACCCCCCTATCCCTGCTCTATCCACCCCCCATCCCATCTCCCTCCACCCCCCTATCCCATCCCAGCTCCATCCATCCCCCCTGGATCCCATCCTAGCTCCATCCACCCCCCGATCCCATCCCGGCTCCATCCTTTCCCCCCGATCCCACCCTGGCTCCATCCCACCCCCGATGCCATCCCTGCTCCATCCACGCCCATCCCATCCCAGCTCCATCCAATCCCCCCGATCCCATTCCTACTCTATCAACCCCCCCATTCCATCCCAGCTCCAGCCATTCCCTGAGGGGGGGTGACACCATATTTTACCGCACCAGGTGACACCAATCCTAGTGACACCACTGTTCTTGTTTTCTACCATGTATAACCTATTCCCCATTTAAACTGCAAAGCAATATTGCACTTGTGCTGAAAATATTACACAACATGCAGGTATAAAAGCTGCAACAAATATTGTGAGATATAATCACAACAAAACAGTTACAAAGAAAAAAAGGTTGTGCTCAAAAAAAAAAAAAAATATATATGATTGAATATAAACAAATCATAAATGTGCAGAATAAGTGTATAAACAAAGTCTCCCTATAGTCCAGAAGCACAATGGCTAAGATCACAAAGTCAGATAGCTATGGAACAAATGGAAGAAACCCATCATAGGAGTGTTAGTGAATGTAAATTTAAAAGGAGAGTCCTCCACCCCGTGAGGGCCACAACACACATGTTAAGATGTACTCTTACCACAAAGCATGGACCCTCTGATTACGGAAGATCACAGTAGCCTTAGTACATACACCACTGATGAGATCCAAGACAGACGTCGGAGATGATGTTCGTCCCACATGCAGTTTCTTCTGACTGGTCATCTACATATTCCAGTGGTAAACTAAATAAAGAAAAAGGGAGCTCCAATAGTGTAGAACCTTCTTACAGGAATTTTATTGAGCTAAAAGTTGCACTTGCACATTCCCAAAGATGTACAGGCAGGGATAAAAACAGCAACAATCTGCAGCTGATTAAAGAAGCGTCATGACAAGTATATGTTCTTCCGCCTGACCGCTTTCATCACAAATGGACCTCTTCCGGGGCATGAGAAACACTTCCTGTCATCGCTATAAATAGCAAGTGAATCCATCCAAGCCTCACTTTCGCTGAAATAACCTTGCGGCCCACAAACAAATCTTCAAGCCTCAATCTGGGCTTAACAGCAACCTCAAGCCTCACCTGCAATAGCGGAACCCGAAGGAGGCGAGAAATATCACTGTGCTTACCGGCCATAATGTCTGTATGACTCAAGTGTCCCCATAAGCAAAATGAACTACAGCTAAAATAGAATAACATATATACACTAAAAACGAGCTAAACGTGGCTGGAGACTTACCACAAAACTAGCACCAAAACACTGGACAAGACTAGATAAATTACTCAAATAAAAATAACAAAAAGATATATGGCCTCCAATCCCATTTGAAAGGGAAGATCAATTCCAATAGGTATCCAATCATCCAACCTTTGTAACGTCTCCCTGTTTAATCCCCCGGGGGGGGGGGGGGGGGGGCTCCCTCTGTTAGGGTATTTAGAGATGTTGTATTGAGGGACCTTGATAAGGTTAATATTCGCAATACTAAACTGCAGCCTAATTTGGAGTTGGGGGTTACAACAGTTATGTGATCGTAAGGATCTTATTAGACTGGCAGATAAGGGGGGAGGGGGGTTAGCGTTTTACTGGATAAAGAGGCCTATATAACTGAAATGAATATAATTTTGAGTGCCCGTGACACCTATGTTTCTTTGAGGAGGGACCCGGGGTTGATCTTTAAAAGAGAGTAAAGGGCACTCTTTAAGTCTAGAGGAAAAAAGATTTCATCTTCAAATACGGAAAGGTTGCTTCACAGTAAGAGCTGTGAAAATGTGGAATAGACTCCCACCAGAGGTGGTTCTGGCCAGCTCAGTAGATTGCTTTAAAAAAGGCCTGGATTCTTTTCTAAATGTACAATAATATAACTGGGTACTAACATTTATATGTAAAGTTGATCCAGGGAAAATCTGATTTGCCTCTCGGGGGATCAGTAAGGAATTTTTTCCCCTGCTGTAGCATGCTTTGCTGGGGTTTTTTGCCTTTCTCTGGATCAACTGGGGGTGAAGGATTGTGTACAGCGGAACCTCAGATTACGAGCATACTCCGTTCCAGGAGTATGCTCGTAATCCAAAGTACTCGCATATCAAAACGAGTTTTCCCACTGAAGTCAATGGAAATGAAAATAATTTGTTCCGCATTGACTTCAATGGGATGCAATACCGCAATATGCCAGAGGCGGGGGGCGCTGGAGAGCCTCGGAAATGGCCGAAAAGAGCCGAGGACACTTCGGCTGACCTCGGCAAACCTCGGAAAGACTTCCTACCCGAGATTTGCCGAGGTCAGCCGTGCTGTACTCTGGCCTTTCCGTGCATTTCCAAACATGACGTTCGGCTCTGCTCGGCTCCGGCGCCCCCCCACCTCAGGCTAAAATCGGTACTGCACACCGCTTTGGCCTGAATCGTGCTCGTTTTGCAAGACAACACTCGCAAACCGAGTTACGATTTTTAAAAATACAGTGCTCGTATTGTGAAACGCTCGCTAACTGTGTTACTCGCAATCCGAGGTTCTACTGTATATGGTATTGTATTTTTTATTTATTTTTTGGTTGAA
The DNA here is from genome assembly GCA_037952835.1 of Lithobates septentrionalis. Lineage (NCBI taxonomy): Eukaryota > Metazoa > Chordata > Amphibia > Anura > Ranidae > Lithobates > Lithobates septentrionalis. Next base: position 2,524,199 of record JBBDGP010000585.1, read on the forward strand.
CTAGATAGACTTGTGTCTTTTTTCAAGCTGACTATGTAACTATGTCAAGTGGTTAACAGGGGTTACCAACAGGAGGTTATTAACCAAAAAGGAGAAATTGTTTTTGGTTTCATCCTCTCCAAGGACACCCATCATTTTCATAAATTTTTAAAAAAGCTGCGCTAAAAATTGAGTCCTTCAAAAATATAAGCACCACCACCGTGCACCTATAGACAATAGTGCTATTCCACCGTAGCTGTTGATTCAGCTTACCAGATGGCAAGCTTAAAGAGGCAAGTGGCTATAGCCCAGCCAAGGCCTTTAAGCTTGCTGTCGCTCCCGGTGTTCAGATGGCGGGGGGTAAATCTCCAGGCTCACTCGCGGTGTCCACATATACACATGTTCCAATAGAAACCCGGGTAGCTCAGAGGAAAGAGAGACTGGCCATAGTGTGATATCCTCCAAATATTTATTATAAAACATGTAGTCACTTACTGTATATACTCGAGTATGAGTCGAGTTTTTCAGCACATTTTTTTGTGCTGAAAGTGCCCCCCTCGACTTATACTTGAGTCAAGCACTTTTCTGCACCAAAAAATTTCATTTTCCGAACCGAATTTGGGGCCCCGTATCTCAGGACAACTTGGTGCTAGGAACCCCAAATTTAGTATGTAAATCCAGTGGAACTGGTGCCACAACATATCCAAAGCTGGGGTTTCTTGCCCCAAGTGGCCCTGAGATACAGGGCCCCAAAGCCGGTTTGGAAAATGTCATTCTCTGCTGCAGAAACGTGCTTGACATTTTCTGAACTGATTTTTGGGGCCTTGTATCTCGGGGCCACTTAGTGCTAGAAACCCAAGCTTTGAAAATTCTATGGTGCTAGTTCCACTGGGTTTGCACACCAAATTAGGGGTTCTTAGCACTAAGTGGCCCCGAGATACGGGGCCCCAAATTCAGTCAACTGTGTCCATCTGCAGCAATGTCATTTCGGGATCCTTTGGGTTCAGAGTCCCAAAATTTTAGCTGCAGCTAGGGGGCATCTAGGAAACTTTAACTACCGAGTTTGAAGTTCAGGGGACCTATGGCTGCAAATGGGCACAGTGAGGCATGCAAATGGGCACAGTGATGCTGCAAATGGGCATTGTTGACCCTCTTTTCCACTTACAGTAGCTGTGCATTCCTCACCCTCGTCTTATACTCGGGTCAATACGTTTTTTTCCCATTTTTTGTGGTAAAATTAGGGCCTTGACTTATACTCGGAACGACTTATACTCGAGTATATACGGTACATTAAAAACAGCAGAGTTGCGCATACGAAAGCCGGCCGGCATACAAAGTAAATGGAGCCCGTCCTCCTACTACGAAAGCGTGGTGACGTCAGTGCGTACCTTTCCAGACGCGTTTCGTCATCATCTGACGTCAATGGGGAACGGGCAACGCAATGACTCACCACCATATAAAGGGAGCCAAGCCTCGTTCTGAGTCACGAGCATCCAGGCGCCATATTAAGTGTGGGAAAAGATTCCCTTACCTCGAAAGTATACATCGCTGCATATATCATAGTGTAAAATAAAATTAAAAATGTAATCAAACAACTAATTATAATAGTAATGTGTACCCTAAAGCTAAGTATGTATTGATACTGCTCCTATCCCAACCCGAAAAAAAAAGTGTAATTCCCAGCCACATGTGAATGTGAATTCTAATATAAAGGTGCTATCTAAATATATATATATATATATATATATATATATATATATATATATATATATATATATATATATATATATATATATATTCCTAACATACAAATAATGAATAGAAAAATTATATGTAAAAAAGTAATATATGAAAAATAAAATAGAAAATTTGTACATATATAATTTATATTATTATGATAATACTAATTTGCATATAAATTAATAAAGTACATAGAAATCTTCAAAAATCTAAATATATATATAAAAAAATTCATATATATACACATAAAAAAGTGATTAAATATATAAGGTGCTACGTGCTCCTCTGAATAAACTCTTTGTGCCACAACTCAGTGGATCAACAGTGTTTCAGGAATATCTGATTATCCATACAAACAATTTTAAATTGCAGCAAAGATTAAATTCAAAGTGGCCCTCTCATGCTCGCATCTCAGAACAAGTTCACAGACAAATCTTAAACCAAAATAAAAAATTAAAATTAAAAAAAATAAAAAATATATATATATATATATATATATATATATATATATATATATATATATATATATATATATATATATATATTATCAATAAAAGCATTAACATCTGTATCAATATTCAACCCATAAGGTGCATAAGTGTTCAATCTATGGATCCAGGCCATCTCTAATCTAGATATTTCTCTCACTAAGGAACTCCCTCTCCAGTGGGGACTAAACTTGTCTATACCCAAAAATATTGTGTTGGAGGGGTCCTTACCATGTACATGTAAATAGTGCTTTGATACGGAGTGGTTCTTGAATCCACTCTTAATGTTGGTGATATGTTCATTGAGGCGGACCTGAAGAGGCCGTTTGGTCCTGCCCACATATTGCAGGCCACATGGGCACTGCAACATGTACACCACCCCCTCTGTAGCACAAGTGATAAAAGGTTTTATCACATATGATTTTTTTGTGTTAGTAGAGGTAAAGGTCGTGATCCGTCTATGGGGACAGGCACTATATGAGCAGACCCTTCCAAGACTATATGAAAAGTAATATTAACCCATTGGGACTTCGTGTCCAGATCTTCCCTACCTTGGAAGACCTGGACACGGACTTCAAATCTACATGGGAAAATACTCTACAAACATGCTCACGTAATCTTATGCAGATATTAATTGACGAATATACAAAAAGATCTAGAACACTGGACATTGAAATCACCAAAATTTGTGAACAACTACAAAAATTCAGAACACATCAATCAGTCATAAACAAAGAGAAAAAGCTTAAAATCCATCTTGAATCTTTTAACAAAGATATTCTCATTAAAAAAAAAACACAAATTTCACAGAGACAAAAATGCATTTGAAGCTGGAAAGGCATATAAATGGAATCAAAATAAAAATACCAACAGAAATATTAATACAACTTCAAACTCTTTTTTCCAATAAATCTTCATCTCATAATTCCCTTCCCATTATCCCTAAAGTGAAACCCTCACTGGGCACCAAACGCCAATTTTAAGGCGATCCCACACAAGATCACAAGTCAAAAAAACAAATTTCAGATAAGACCTCTAAATTGCTACACTCCAGCCCCGCACCTCTTGACAAACCTATAAATGGACCTACGTCCCATCACATAACACAGGCACATATACCCCCCACCAATCAGGATACCACAAATGCACAGGAACCAAGCCGCAATGATTCATCTTTTTTTTTTAGACCAAGTGTTGGCCAGTCTCAAACCACCCCCACCCAACCTCAACACCTACACACAAATGACATTATAAATGTCCATTCCAACACATCCACACATTTGGATACTGATTTGAGCATCATTAGTTTATCCTCATACCCCCTATCAGAAAATGAAAGGTCGATTTTAAAGAAAGGATTACATTTTTGCCCTAATTACAATCTAGACAAATTTGAGCTTTATAAAGATCTTCAGCTATTTGTCCGCAAAATTATTCTAAAAAAGCTTTACCAAAAACAAGACACCAGAACTAATTATACCCCCCAAGAAAATCAAGCCTTGGATCAGCTCATCGCTCTGCTGGAGGAGAGCGACACAGCTGATCTAATCGACCAAATAGATCTTCCCCGAATTCTTCAATCAATAGAAGAATCAGATGTGGATGACCTCCAATGATGTCCAAACTAAAGAAAAAATCCGACCTCTGCCCACCACCTAGTACATGCCCAAATGCAGCAGCCTTTTTGAAACTTGTTAATAATGATTTAGACAAACTTAAAATACAAATGAAAGGACCCTCCAATCTAAATCCAGGAGAATTAGAGGATTTAAACTCTCTAGCTACCAATAATAAAATCACTATGAAGTCATCAGACAAGGGAGGGAATGTAGTGGTTCTGGATAATGACCAGTACATTAATATCTGCAAGAAAATCCTTGATAACATGGACTGGTCCCGCCGTATGCCGGCATCCATTATCGAAAAATATAATAAAGAATTTTACACATTAGTAAACTCTGCATTCTTGAATAATACAATTAATAAATCTACTTGGACCTTTATTAGAAACAACTTTCCCCCTACATTTTATGCACTCCCAAAAATGCATAAAAATCTGACAGACCCACCAGGCAGGCCAATTATTTCAGGCGTTGGCTCAATCAGTGATAACGCAAGCAAATTGATCGATGAATATCTGAGGCCGTTTGTAACTTCACTAACATCCTATGTAAGGGATACAAGTCATCTCTTACAAATTATGGACCAACTCTATGTGCAAGACCAAGCTCTTCTAGCCACAATTGACGTAGAAACGCTCTACAGTTCAATTCCACTTGAACGTGGACTGGCAGCAATCAGACACATACTTCAACAAAATCTGAGCTTGGATGCTACATATAATGAATTCATTGTTGCACTGCTCGAGTACATCCTTACCCATAATGTCTTCACCTTTAATGGCTCCCACTACCTCCAGGTGCATGGGGTTGCGATGGGGACATGTTGTGCCCCATCGTATGCCAACCTGTACCTGGGGGAGTGGGAGAAAGCCTTCCTCTCTGATGAGGGCCTTACCCAATACACCAATCACATTTTGGGGTGGTATCGTTATATAGACGACATTTTTGTCGTCTGGGACGGCCCCCCTTGATGTACTCGAGCAGTGCATATCAAGAATGAACAAAAATGAGTTTAATTTAACATTCACAATGTCTTTCAACAAAAACCAGATAACCTTTTTAGACATAGAGATATATAAAGACGAACAAGGTAAACTCTCCAGCAAGCTATTCAGAAAAACCACTGCAGGTAACACCATACTGCATGCTGCTAGTTTCCATCCTCAACCCCTCATTGATTCCATACCTTATTCACAATACATTAGAATCAAACGTAACTGTACAGACAATGAAACTTTTCTGAAGGAGGCAGCTGATCTACGGGACAGACTACTAGCACTAGGATATACACGTACATCCTTGAAAAAAGCTTTCAAAAAAGTAATGAATAGACCCAGGAAAAGCTTTTTCAAACGGCCAAACAACAAAAAGAAACAAACCAACTAAGGATTATCACAACGTATAACCAGCAACATCGTCAAATTAGAAAAATAGTTGAAAAATATTGGCACTTGCTGGCCCTGGATCCGTCCCTGGGCCACCTGGTGCCAAATAAACCATACTTTGCATTCAGGAGAGCTACATCCATTGGTGACAAAATCGTAAGTAGTGAGTTTAAGTCGACGAGAGCACACTGCAAGTACAAAGGTACATTCGCATGTGGCTCTTGTCGTTACTGCGGATACATGTGGACACAGAAGAATCCTACCCTCCCCAATGGGAAAAAATTCTACCCTAAACATTTTGCGAACTGCAGAACCACTGGAGTGGTTTATCTACTCCAGTGCAACTGTGGTTGCTTTTATATAGGAAAGACAAAGTTAGAACTCTGGAGAAGAGCATATAGACACATTGTATCCATGCAAACGTCTGACCCTGATCTCCCTCTGGGTCGCCATGTATCTTTAGTACATGGGGGCAAGTTCCCCAGGATTAAAATTCCTAATCTTGGATCGGGTACACCCCAGCCCCAGAGGGGGCGACTGGAATAAAATTCTACTCCAGAGAGAATTAAAATGGATTTATCTATTAAAAGCCACCCTGCCCCCAGGCCTGAATGAGGCCGTCTGTTTTAAACCATTCCTCGAGGGCTTTAACTCTGGTGGAATGGAAAAATAAACCATGGATATTAATAAATGTGTTTCCTCTTTCTATATCTTTCAATAAATAGGGGGGTAAGATGCCACCTGTTTTCTCTCTTTTCTTCCCTACATGTACTACTCTTTTTCCACCCACATAGTACATAGCAATATAAGATATTTGTTGTTTATGCCGTATTGATTGTATATACTGCAAACTCTTGATATGTCTGTTTTGTCACATACATGACCCCAATAAGACAAATTATTTGATACCCTGAAGGTAGTCCTACCAGCAGTATCAGACGCCTTTGTTTATTTATATGTTCGGGACTGACAGGGTGTTTGGAGGTAAGAACTTCCTTCCCCCTTGCAGTTCCCTTGGCCTGCATGGCTGGCATCCTAGTGTATGTCCAAATCACCTAGAAGGTATGAATTGTTAATAAACATAAAAAATTTATGAGGTCATGTGTGAGCCTATGCAGACAACTCAGGAATATTTTCTACAGGAACTAATCTTACTGTTAAATTATCTATTGTTGGTTATTCTGAATATCTTGATTGAGCCAACAAATGTACTTTATACAGGAACTGGTTGTCTCCTCATCAGTATTAAATATATACCATGTAAGGTAGGAATCAAGATGTACCTTTGATTTTTATATGGATCACTAGTCTTATGTCTGTCAGTAAAAAGACCAATATACGATCATGTTTATTAAGATCATTTGATGCAACCAATGAATTTAAAGTGGTGTTCCGGCCGAAATTATACTTTTTAAATAAAAATACCCCTAAAATACACAAGCTTAATGTATTCTAGTAAAGTTAGTCTGTAAACTAAGGTCTGTTTTGTTAGTTTATAGCAGTAGTTTGTTATTTTATAAAATTACAGCAGGCCGTGGCCATCTTAAGTGTGGGCATCTGAAGCCAGACTGTATTTCCTCCTGGATCTCATCCTTGCAGATCTCACACATGCTCAGTGCAGCACAAGCAGTGTAATAGGTTTCAGGTCGGGTTTCCATAGCAACAGCAGTTTCAGAGGAAGTTGCCGCCCCTTCCCAGAAGGCATTGCAAACAGGAAATGATGCGATGGGCCGCGGCCAGGGAGGAGGAAGTGAAAAATGAATACAGCAGAAATATAGTAGGTGCTGAGAAAAAAATAAAAAAATATCCAATTTGTTTACAGTGCACAGTTTAGTGAGGGATGCTGAAGAGTTGTAAAAGTGGGTGGAACTCCACTTTAATGACTGTTATGCCTGTCTGATTCAAACAAGAATGAGTTGAATGTAAAACATTTGAAATGTCAACGGATAATATATCATATTTAAGTCAATGTGATTATGCACGCTATCCCTTAGTCCTTTATTTACACTGTAAACCAGTCTCTGCTCACTGTAAGTTAATCATTCATATTAGGCACCGTTGAGTATATAATTACACTCAATTTTTGGGAATTTCCTTTTGCTGTTCCTTATTGACTTTGCAATATAAAGTATACAGAATTTAACGGTCTTTTTTTGGGTGTTGTAACTACCAACAAGTTTCTTTAAAATGTACAAACATAATCCTGTTTTTCCACCTTGTTCGCCTTCTATTTGCCCTTCCCGGGGTGCGTCTTGCCCGAGCGATTGCCCGGCACGAAAGCCGCCCAGGATTTTCACCTGGGCGACGCTATAGGAGGTTACCAGGGCGATCTAACATCCACGCCCATCACCTCCATATTGCCACTCCGGCGGACATGCTCAGTCCGCCGGATAGGCATTTTCGTGTCGGTGGGACGGGTGTGCGCGACGTCGCCCCAACGTCACTGCGCTTGCGCATGCGCGGCAGGGGCAGCGCCACGCATCCCCGTCTCAGGGGGCATTGATGAGGCTTCCCAGCTGACGGGCTCCATAACACAGCTGAGCGCAATTACGGCGCCAGCTGATTGGAGCCCGTACACTACATAGACTGGCTCCACTCATTCCCAGCTAAGGCGCTTTACCTGCCGGATGCTGGGATGCGTGGTCAGCCGAATCCATACACTACTAAATTAAGGTATTTACCTATTCCTCCGGTCATAACAAATGGGGATGCGGCTATACTCCTTTTTTTTCCCCATGCAATCTTTATCTAAAAATACGTATCTTTTTTCACTGCTCTTTTTTCCTGTTGCCTCTGAGACTGAAACATCAGTGTCTCCTGTAACCCAGGATCTGAACACATTGCTAGTCTAGCACCAGGTCAACCTTTGTAAACCAGTTAGACTTTTTTCCCCACCTTTATTATATATATTTTTTCGCTACTCTTCAAAAGAGCCTCATATGGTGACAGTATCACTCTGTCAAATGAATCAGTACTAATAAAAGAGTTATGATGATTGCATTATTAACTACATATAATTCATGTAGGTTTACATTTACCTGCATAGATCATACACATTTTTCTTGTAATGATTCTACAACGGTATTTTTTTTATATAAAAAACTTTGAATAAATTTACTCTATAATACAAGAAAATTATGTTATATAAATCCCAATGTGTATTGAATAGCCATCCACATTAGCCTGCCCCCCAACTTTTCTAATGTCAATACAATAGAATGTTCTCATACTTATGGTACTTATCCACTTTTTGTTTACAGGGTTGCCTCTTTTAGCCCCAGTATATTGCTCTGGCCTGTACGCATCCGGGAGGGACAGGGGTAGGTGAAACCTTGTACCTCCTTGTGAAGACGTGTTGTTTATCAACACCCATTTAAAATTACAATATTCAAGGAACAGCATTTGTATCCACAAAAATATACTCGTTTACCAACCCTCTTAGCATGCCTTGCTTTTTCATGTGGTTTTTAAACCTTTCCTCAGAGTAACCAACGAAACATTCTCAGGTAGGTGATCAATTGATCATTTAACCTCTAAACAGATATCCATTGACAATTCTATACAATAATTGATTGATTTATTATACTTTTTCAATTAATTTAGATGAACCCCTCTTTTCAATTATGCCCCTGAAGAAGGACTGAAATATTATGTACCCCGAAACGCGTCGGGCTTGAAAAGAGATTTTTTTCTGTATACAACATCACTGTTGACTGATTTACATGAACCATGTCAATCATGTAATATGTTTTTGTTGCTTATGATGACCACAATGTTTTTAGAAAATGAAATTCTTTATTAATTAAAAATATTTTTTTATCCTTTATATTTTTTGTACTCCTCTACTATATACAATTTATGTGCAAGTTCCGGGAAAATCCATTTAGGGGAACCCCATTTTTCTTTTGTTGATGCTTTATTGGATGTGGCACGGCTTCTCTTTCCTCCTAGAAGAGTTGGTCGCTCTTTTGCTATGATATGAGCAGACCCTACATCATTTTCATACCTGCTTAAGGTACACAAGCAGACCCAGACTGGCCATAGGGCACACTGAGGCTGTCGCTTTGCTGGACTGGGGCTGTCACTTTGCTGGACTGGGGCTCTCTCTTTGCTGCATTGGGGGTGTCTCTTTGCTGCATTGGGGGTGTCTCTTGGGACGAATATCCCGTCACAACCATGTACGCGAATGCCCACCCCATCTCCTCCCCCTCCCCCCAGGGGTCAGGCCGCCCAGTCTAAAATGCCTGGGCCTATTTTTTGTCCGAGTCTGGGCCTGTACACAAGGATCCGGTTTTCCCCCCGGGACATTCTATAGTCAGTGGTATTGATTCTGTGACGTCCCGGGTGGGCAAATATATTGATACAGATTTACAAACCTTTGTCAAAAATATGCCTTCTTACATTAAAGATACTAAGTCAGTAATCAACCTTATCAGGGGGTATCCTTTTCAGGAGGGCTGTTGGTTGGTAACAGCGGACGTTTGGATTGATTACCTGCTGTACGCAACTGAATGTTCCGATGAGCCTTTAAAGCGGGATTCCGGCCAGGAATTTTTTTTTTAAAAGTCAACAGCTACAAACACTGTAGCTGCTGATTTTAAATAAGTACACTTACCTGTCCTGGGTGCCCGCCATGTCGGCTGCCCGAGGCCGACCCGTCCCTCGGCTCTCGGGTCCCGGCAAAGCCATCCTAACTAAGGGAAACAGGCAGTGGAGCCTTGCGGCTTCATTGCCAGTTTCCTACTGCGCACGTGCGAGTGGTGCGGTGCTTTGTGAATGGCCCCGTGGTTTTCTGGGAACACACACAGTTCCCAGAAGGCAACGGGGCCGCTCACCGAGGAGCAGGACACGCCGCGGAATAGGAAGAGGCAGATTAGGAAGACTGCCTAGAAACAAGGGTTCAGGTAAGTTTAAAAAAAAAAATTTTTACAAATTTTTTTTTTTAAATTTCTTTTACGATTTTTCATGCCATTTTTTATTTTAGGGTGGCCCTCCACTTTAACATCATCCTTACATGATTGCGTTGCCTTCTTGCTGCCCTTTTTGGTGCTTTGTCTTCTTTTTTCTGTATACCATATGTTTTTGAAAAATGTAAATAAAGATTATTAAAAAAAAAATGAAGCCAAAGAAGCACAGGACCCTACTGCTGTGCGCTCCACGGCCACCCCGGAGATGTGTGAACCGACTCCATTGAGAGCCGGTCACACCCTCTTGTCATGTAATTTGGATGCGGGGAAACCCAGTCTAAGACATGCCTTAAGCCTTTATTTTAAAGGGTTTATATTTGTACCACATCATCCTCAAACATACATAAAAAAGACCTTCTTGTGACTGCATGGTATTTTTTAAATGTTTTGGTATTGGTATATGTCCCCCATTGCATTGCCCAGCTTTCCCGGCTTTTTTGACAATAGGTTGGCCTATTAGCTATGACCAAATTTTCAAGCAAGATTCATCCTCCATAAACTTCAGTGGGCTTCACTGAATTTCAAACAGGCTTTGCCAAGCTTGCTGCAAATTGAACCCGGGGCAGATTTTGTCATCCCTAGTGACCACATTGTTCTCCACCTCCTATCCTACCTGGTTGACATTGTGAACCCTACAGTCAGGCTTAACTGTCGTGAATAAAAAGTAGTGATAAATCATACAAGCACTTTTATCCAACGGTCATCTGTATAAAATAGCAGGCAATCATAGCCACTGCCTGTTTTATTGCAAAGTTACCTTAAAAAGCCTTGTGGTCATTTCATGTAGTTCACAATTTGCACCACTGAATGAAATTTTTTTTTTTTTTTAGCTCTGCAGGCATAGTTTTCAGGGACAAGCTTTCTTGGTGGAGTAAACACGGATTGGTTGAACAATAACAGACTTAATTCCTGTAAAAATTTGGAAATTGGACCCTTCATTGCCATTTACCCAACAGTGCAGTGATTCGCATCTACAGCCCAAACTGCAAAAGATGTCCATTTTTTCAATAGATATCTTTCCTGGTAGTAGTTTTCAAGTTGTAAAAGATCAAGATGTCTTTGGAGATGTAATCAGTAAACAGATATTGCACAAAAACTACAAGCACAGCTAGACCACTGGTATCATCAAGATACAGGGCTAAATAAGGAGAGCATTTGAGTCTAAAAAAGAGTTGATCCAAAATGTCAGCTGCACAAAGCATGGTTCTTCTTTACAGTGTCATTAGAAAGGAACACCTCATCAATTTTTGCTGCTTATTTGGACCCAACAGAGTTTCCCATAGATCAACAGCACAATGTCTTTTTTTTTTTTAATTTTCAACAATTGTGTGTCCCTTTCCTTGACTGGCAATGTGGTAGCTCATTTAAAATAAGGTCTGTATTTTTCTTTTTGTCCTTTTTTTATTATTATTATTATTAAACAGGATTTATATAGCGCCAACAGTTTGCGCAGCGCTTTACAACATGAGGGCAGACAGTACAGTTACAATACAAACCAATACAGGAGGAATCAGAGGGCCCTGCTTGTTAGAGCTTACAATCTAGAGGAAAATATATGTAATTGTGGTTCTTTTATATTACACTTCTTCATCACTGCAAAAAAAAAAAAAGGGTTTATCTTCCGAGAGAGTGTTTCACGGAGGTAATCATTTCAATTTTGTTGTTCACATATTAAAGGGTATCTAAAGCCAGAATTTCTTTTTACTATTTTTAGATAGAAAAGTGAAGGGTTAAAACTCTTATCAGGTTTTTATTGCTGTCTGTTTCTCTAGAAGCTTTCTCTCCACTGTACTCCTTTGTGCAGAAGATCATTAACACCAGGACTGAAAGTAATGGGAAATGTGTTGTCACCAGAACAGAAATAGAGATGACAATTTCCAATGGGGGATACTTGTCCTAGTGACAGTTAATAGGGAATTTTCCTCCCTTTTAAGGCAATTTTCTCAAATTCTTCATTGTTTCTACAGGACAGGATGGTGGCAGAATGACGGCTACGCAGGGTTAATTTTGTCGACTAAAACATTTTAGTCGACTAAATGAATACTATTTTAGTCGACTAAAATACGACTAAAACTAAAACAAATGAGATGACTAAAATGGGACTAAAACTAAAATGCCATTTTAGTCAAAAGACTAAGACTAAAACTAAATTGAAATTTGACTTTAAAGTTAACACTGGCCTGTAGTGCACACTCACATCTCAATACCATAAATAATATATGAGATTTTTCACTCCAGCAGTATATAATGAGTTTAGAAATTGTAGAGAAATGTTAACTAATGCATTACAATTTAATTATACCCGTTCGATTTTAGACGACTAAAATGTACTGGAGATTTTAGTAGACTAAAACGTAGGACATTTTAGTCGGCTAAAATCTACTGTAGATTTAGTCGACTAAATACGACTAAAACTAAAACAATTGCAGAAGACTAAAATGGGACTAAATCTAAAATGCCATTTTAGTCCTAAGACTAAGATTTAATCGAATTTTGCTGCCAAACTTAACACTGCGGCTACAGCGCAGGCTTACTTTGCCGGGGGGGCGTCTATTGATGTCCTCCCATGATCGCGCTGCCCGTATGGCCCCTGTGGTACGTGGGCAGTGCGCTCTGGGATCGCTGAGTCCTTCGGACTTAGCGGATCATAGATCAGGGTAAAGGGCCAATCACAGCAGCCCTTTACCACATGGTCAGCTGTGTCCAATGACAGCTTATCACGGATGTAAACACAAGCTGGTTATTAGTATTTTGTCCTATTTGTTTTTTGCTTCACAATAAAAAAAAATCATCAAAAGTTGTGGGCATGTTCTCTGTAAATTAAATGATGCTAATCCTCCATCAATCCATGTTAATTCCAGGTTGTGAGGCAACAAAACACGAAAAAAGCCAAGGGGGGTGAATACTTTTGCAAGGCACTGTATAATATATATATATATATATATATATATACCGTATATACTCGAGTATAAGTCGAATTTTTCAGCACATTTTTTTGTGCTGAAAGTGCCCCCCTCGACTTATACTCGAGTCAAGCACTTTTCTGCAGCAAAAAATGTCATTTTCCGAACCGATTTTGGGGCCCCGTATCTCAGCGCCACTTAGTGCTAGGAACCCCAAATTTGGTATGCCAACCCAGTGGATCTAGTACCACAACATATCCAAAGCTGAAGTTTCTAGCACTAAGTGGCCCCGAGATACGGGGCCCCAAAATCGGTTCGGAAAATGTCATTCTCTGCTGCAGAAAAGTGCTTGACATTTTCTGAACCGATTTTGGGGCCCCATATCTCAGGGCCACTTAGTGATAGGAACCCCAGATTTGGTGGGTAAACCCAGTGGAACTGGTACCATAGCATATCCAAAGCTGGGGTTCCTAGCACCAAGTGGCCCTGAGATACGGGGCCCCAAAACTGGTTCGGAAAATGTCATTCTCTGCTGCAGAAAAGTGCTTGACATTTTCTGAACTGATTTTTGGGGCCCTGTATCTCGGGGCCACTTGGTGCTAGAAACCCCAGCTTTGGAAATTGTATGGTGCTAGTTCCACTGGGTTTGCACACCAAATTTGGGGTTCTTAGCACTAAGTGGCCCCGAGATACGGGGCCCCAAATTCGGTCAACTGTGTCTATCTGCAGCAATGTCATTTCAGGACCCTTTGGGTTCAGAGACCCCAAATTTTGGCTGCAGCTAGGGGGCATCTAGGAACCCTTAACTACCGAGTTTGAAGTTCAGGGGACCTATGGCTGCAAATGGGCACAGTGAGGCATGCAAATGGGCACAGTGATGCTGCAAATGGGCATTGTTGACCCTCTTTTCCACTTACAGTAGCTGTGCATTTCTCACCCTCGTCTTATACTCGGGTCAATAAGTTTTTCCCATTTTTTTGTGGTAAATTAGGGCCTCGACTTATACTCGGAACGACTTATACTCGAGTATATACGGTATATATATATATATATATATATATATATATATATATATATACACACATACACACACATATACATATACACACACATATACACAGTGGGGACGGAAAGTATTCAGACCCCCTTAAATTTTTCACTCTGTTATATTGCAGTCATTTGCTAAAATCATTTAAGTTCATTTTTTTCCTCATTAATGTACACACAGCCCCAACCCCATATTGACAGAACACAGAATTGTTGACATTTTTGCAGATCTATTAAAAAAGAAAAACTGAAATATCACATGGTCCTAAGTATTCAGACCCTTTGCTCAGTATTTAGTAGAAGCACCCTTTTGATCTAATACAGCCATGAGTCTTTTTGGGAAAGATGCAACAAGTTTTTCACACCTGGATTTGGGAATCCTCCGCCATTCCTTCTTGCAGATCCTCTCCAGTTCTGTCAGGTTGGATGGTAAACGTTGATGGACAGCCATTTTTAGGTCTCTCCAGAGATGCTCAATTGGGTTTAAGTCAGGGCTCTGGCTGGGCGATTCAAGAACAGTCACAGAGTTGTTGTGAAGCCACTCCTTCGTTATTTTAGCTGTGTGCATAGGGTCATTGTCTTATTGGAAGGTAAACCTTCGGCCCAGTCTGAGGTCCTGAGCACTCTGGAGAAGGTTTTCGTCCAGGATATCCCTGTACTTGGCCGCATTCATCTTTCCCTCGATTGCAACCAGTCCTCCTGTCCCTGCAGCTGAAAAACACGCGCACAGCATGATGCTGCCACCACCATGCTTCACTGTTGGGACTGTATTGGACAGGTGATGAACAGTGCCTGGTTTTCTCCACACATACCGCTTAGAATTAAAGCCAAAAAGTTCTATCTTTGTCTCATCAGACCAGAGAATCTTATTTCTCACCATCTTGGAGTCCTTCAGGTGTTTTTTAGCAAACTCCATGCGGGCTTTCATGTGTCTTGCACTAAGGAGAGGCTTCAGTCGGGCCACTCTGCCATAAAGCCCCGACTGGTGGAGGGCTGCAGTGATGGTTGACTTTCTACAACTTTCTCCCATCTCCTGACTGCATCTCTGGAGCTCAGCCACAGTGATCTTTGGGTTCTTCTTTACCTCTCTCACCAAGGCTCTTCTATCCTGATAGCTCAGTTTGGCCGGACGGCCAGCTCTAGGAAGGGTACTGGTCGTCCCAAACGTCTTCCATTTAAGGATTATGGAGGCCACTTGGCTCTTAGGAACCTTAAGTGAAGCAGAAATTTTTTTGTAACCTTGGCCAGATCTGTGCCTTGCCACAATTTTGTCTCTGAGCTCTTCAGGCAGTTCATTTGACCTCATTATTCTCATTTGCTCTGACATGCACTGTGAGCTGTAAGGTCTTATATAGACAGGTGTGTGGCTTTCCTAATCAAGTCCAATCAGTATAATCAAACACAGCTGGACTCAAATGAAGGTGTAGAACCATCTCAAGGATGATCAGAAGAAATGGACAGCACCTGAGTTAAATATATGAGTGTCACAGCAAAGGGGCTGAATACTTAGAACCATGTGATATTCCAGTTTTTCTTTTTTTAATAAATCTGAAAAAATGTCAACAATTCTGTGTTTTTCTGTCAATATGGGGTGCTGTGTGTACATTCATGAGGAAAAAAATGAATACTTTCCGTCCCCACTGTATACATATACACACACACACACACACACACACACACACAGTATCTCACAAAAGTGAATACACCACACCCCTCACATTTTTGTTAATATTTTATTATCTTTTCATGTGACAACACTGAAGAAATGACACTGTACAATGTAAAGTAGTGAGTGTACAGCTTGTATAACAGTGTAAATTTTCTGTCCCCACAAAATAACTCACACAGCCATTAATGTCTAAACCACTGGCAACAAAAAAGTGAGTACACCCCTAAGTGAAAATGTCCAAATTGGGCTCAAAGTGTCAATATTTTGTGTGGCCACCATTATTTTCCAGCACTGCCTTAACTTTCTTGGGCATGGAGTTCACCACAGCTTCACAGGTTACCACTGGTGTCCTCTTCCACTCATCTATGATGACATCACGGAGCTGGTGGATGTTGGAGACCTTGCGCTCCTCCACCCTCTGTTTGAGGATGCCCCACAGATGCTCAATAGGGTTTAGGTCTGGAGACATGCTTGGCCAGTCCATCACCTTTACCCTCAGCTTCTTTAGCAAGGCAGTGGTCGTCTTGGAGGTGTGTTTGGGGTCGTTATCATCCTGGAATACTGCCCTGCTGCCCAGTCTCTGAAGGGAGGGGATCATGCTCTGCTTCATTATGTCACAGTACATGTTGGCATTCATGATTCCCTCAATGAACTGTAGCTCCCCATGCCAGCAGCACTAATGCAGCCCCAGACCATGACACTCCCACCACCATGCTTGACTGTAGGCAAGTCACACTTATCTTTGTACTCCTCACCTGGTTGCCGTCACGCACACTTGACACCATCTGAACCAAATAAGTTTATTTTGGTCTCATCAGACCACGGGACATCGTTTTAGTAGTCCATGTCCTTAGTCTGCTTGTCTTCAGCAAACTGTTTGCACACACCTCCAAGATGACCACTGCCTTGCTAAAGAAGCTGAGGGTAAAGGTTATGGACTGGCCAAGCATGTCTCCAGGCCTAAACCCTATTGAGCATCTGTGGGGCATCCTCAAATGGAAGGTGGAAGAGCGCAAGGTCTCTAACATCCTTCAGCTCCGTGATGTCATCATGGAGGAGTGGAAGAGGATTCCAGTGGGAACCTGTGAAGCTCTGGTGAACTCCATGCCCAAGAGGGTTAGGGCAGTGCTGGAAAATAATGGTGGCCACACAAAATATTGACACTTTGGACAATTTCATTTTAGGGGTGTACTCACTTTTGTTGCCAGCGGTTTAGACATTGAGTTTGGTTTAGACAGTGTGTGGAGTTATTTTGTGGGGACAGCAAATTTACACTGTTATACAAGCTGTACACTCACTACTTTACATTGTAGCAAAGTGTCATTTCTTCAATGTTGTCACATGAAAAGATATAATAAAATATTTACAAAAATGTGAGGGGTGTACTCACTTTTGTGAGATACTGTATACAGCCCATTATATACTCTGTATTTAGTGTAGATTAGATATTCAGTGTAGAATCTATATTCAGGCAGTGTAGTATATATAATATAGTGTATTGACGTGATTAAGAGGAACCCTGCTTCCAAAAAAAAAAAAATATTGGCATGGGGGTCCCCCCCCAAAATCCATATCAGGCCCTTCATGTCTGGTATAGATTTTAAGGGGAACCCCATGCCATTTAAAAAAAATGGCATGGGGGTCCCCCCAAAATCCATACCAGACCTTTATCCGAGCACACAAACTGGCAGATCGCAGGAAAAGGGGGGTGCGAGAGAGCGGGCCACATGCCCTCAACATGCTACGTCCCCCCAAAGCACCTTGTTCCCATGTTGATGGGGACAAGGACCTCTTCCCCACATCCCTTGCCCGGTGGATGTGGGAGTCTGTGGGCGGGGGGCTTATCGGAATCTGGAAGCCCTCTTTAACAAGGGGGCCCCCAGATCCCGCCCCCCCATGTGAATGGGTAGGGGTACATTGTACCCCTACCCATTCCCCAAAAAAAGTGTCAAAAAAGTAAAAATTACAGGAGACAGTTTTGGACAATTCCTTTATTAAAAAATAAATAAATAGTGTCCCATGATATCTATCCATCTTCAATCACGGTGCTGACGGTCCCAAAAAAAAAATTTGGAAAAACTCCGCCTCTATGGGATGCGTCCTCGCAACTGCCGTCTTTTTGCTTTGATAGCTGTTATATAGTCAAGGGCGGGGCCACCCGATGATGTAAATGGGTGACCCTGCCCCTCCGACGTCACATGAAATCAGAAGGGGGCGGGGTCACTCAGTTACATCAGCGGGTGGCCCCGCCCTTGGCTATATAAGAGCTGTCAAAGCAAAAAGACGGCAGTCGCAGGAACACCTCCCATGGAGGCAGAGAATTCTTCTGGGTTTTTTTTTGGACTGTTGACACCATTACTGAAGATGGATGGACATCACGGAACACTTTTTTTCTTTTTACTAAAGGAATTGTCCAAAATGGTCTCCTGTCGTCATTTTTACCTTTTTAACACTTTTTTTGGTGAATGGGTAGGGGTAAAATGTACGCAGGGCTGTCTTTAATGCAGGGCAAAAGGGGCAGCTGCCCTGGGCCCCGTCATTGTTGTGGGGCCCAAAGCAGCTGCCTCATACTTGTCAACTATTCCAGTTGAAATTCCCTCGTCTCAGTGTAAAGTTCTGTTACAAATGCTGCCCAGCTCTGCCCTATTGTCTTGTACAGATGACTCACCTGGAGACCCTGTGTTTACATGTAAATAACCAGCATTGATATGTAAATAGTGTCGGCATTAATATGTAAATAGCAACGAACCGCAGCATTGATATGTAAATAGATTTGGCATTCATATGTATATAATTCCCCCTAAGGTCATACCACCATCACCTCTGC
This sequence comes from Lithobates septentrionalis, assembly GCA_037952835.1. Taxonomy (NCBI): domain Eukaryota; kingdom Metazoa; phylum Chordata; class Amphibia; order Anura; family Ranidae; genus Lithobates; species Lithobates septentrionalis. Next base: position 2,542,826 of record JBBDGP010000585.1, read on the forward strand.
TGAATGCTGCCCACTGGGGAGGTAAAGGGGCATGCTTGAAAGTCCTGCCTACAACTGTGGTGATTAAGCCCAACATCAGCCTGTTCTGCAAAGGTAAGCAAAGTGGAGATGAAGCCCTTTTTTAAAATAACATAGTGCCACAGCACTGTGAATTTTGGTGGATGTGAATACGCACATGTCAGCAGATGTGTGAGGATGTCAATAACAATGAATGACACTGCTGTGTATCTGCTAAAGGACAGCACATTTCTGTGGTATCAGGAAAGTGATTCTGCATACGTTCCTGACACAAAGAAATGTGAACGCAGGCTAAATGTCTCAGTTACATTGGTCAGTCTAAATCTTTCCATTACATTGGGGCTTGGTGTACAATCCTTTCATTCACACTAGAGGCCAATGTGAAGGTCCCCCTTACATTGGTGGTCAGTGTACATTCTTTATTACATTGGTGATCAGTGTACATTTCTCTTTACATTGGTGCAGAATTGCCCTTACACTGGTGGTCAGTGTAAATTCCCCCTTACATGGAGGTCATTGTATATTTCCCCTTACACTAGTGGTTGGTGTAAATGCTCCCATTACATTGGTGTCAGTGTAGAAATCCCTCTTTATATTGGTGGGTGGTGCAATTTCCCTCTCACATTGGTGGTCAGTGCAAATTCCCCTTCACATTGGTGGTCAGTGCAAATTCCCCTTCACATTGGTGGTCAGTGCAAATTCCTCTTCACATTGGTAGTTAGTGCAAATTCCCCCTCACATTGGTGGTCAGTGTACATTTTTCTTTACATTGGTGGTAAGTGCAGAATTGCCCTTACACTGGTGGTCAGTGTAAACCACCCCTACATTGGTGGTCAGTGTAGAAGTGTCACCTTACATTGGTGGTCAGTACAAATCTCCTCGGCAATGGTTGTCAGTGTAAATTCCCCCTTACATGAAGGTCATTGTATATTCCCCCTTACACTAGTGGTTGGTGTAAATGCTCCTATTACATTGGTGTCAGTATAGAAATCCCTCTTTATATTGGTGGGTTGTGCAAATTCCCCCTCACATTGGTGGTCAGTGCAAATTCCCCTTCACATCTACATAATTCTGAATTTGCCACAGTGTACTGCCTCCTAACTAATCCCATCCCCCACCACTGCCACTGATCCCATCAACCCCCCCAGCATTGCTACTGATCCCAGGAGTCCTAAGATCCCTAGGATTTTTCTGTCTACTGATGGGTCCCCTCACCTCCCCAGTCCATGGTGTGCAGACAGTGAGGAGATGATGTGCTGTAGCCTTTATCAACCAATCCGTAAGCAGTAATGATGTGCACTAAACTCTTGCAACCAATCATTGAGTGTTAAGGATGTACAGTAACATCTAGCAACCAATCAGTGAGTAGTATTGATGTACAGTAATCTCTAGCAACCAAACAAGCAGACGTCATGTACTTTAACCTCTAGCAAATAATCAGTGAGCCATAATGTGTGCTGTAACCTCTAGCAGCCTGTCAGTGAGCGGTAATAATACACTGTAAAAAATATATATAAAACACAAAGCGCTGTGATGCTAAATAGCTGATAATTACACATAAAACCAAGTGAGGCTGCTATCAAAAGAGAGTGTTTTCAGAGTCACTTAAAAAGAATAAATAATGATATTTGAAGCGCTTCACAATGTGCATGAAAATGAATATATAAGAATATATATAAATATAAATAGTCAAATAAATCCAGCGGTGAGTAAAAATTCCTAAAAAATCCAGCAATCAAAATAGTGTAAAATTATAAAAAATTAGTGACACCAAATGTGTAAAAAATTCACATAAAAAATCCACATAAAAATAAATATATAGGGATGTATTCAGAAGGTTCAATTGTATAGGTGTAGAATCCTGATTGGTATAGAGCTTTTGATCACTAGCAAAGCTGTTTAAAAACACTTGCTTAATTAAGGTGCTCATTGATAGTACCAATGTGTTTTTTGCTTCTATTCACGACCAATGTGAGAATCATAAACAGGCAGATAAGAGAAAAAACCAATCATTGTGCAATAGTTAGGATACCAAGGTACACAGGCAAACTTCAATCCACTCACGTGTGCCTTATAATGATAAGGCATATTCAGGTTTTACTATAGCAGTCAGCCGCCTTAGACAGGAGCAGATTCACTGCAGTACACTGTGTGAAACTGCTGATCTGCACAGAGCTTCCTTGGCTCCTCCCACGCGTTACATCACAGTCACGTGACTTTTTCAAGCTTGAAAAAGTCACGTGACTGTGATGTAACGCGTGGGAGGAGCCAAGGAAGCTCTGTGCAGATCAGCAGTTTCACACAGTGTACTGCAGTGAATCTGCTCCTGTCTAAGGCGGCTGACTGCTATAGTAAAACCTGCATATGCCTTATCATTATAAGGCACACGTGAGTGGATTGAAGTTTGCCTGTGTACCTTGGTATCCTAACTATTGCACAATGATTGGTTTTTTCTCTTATCTGCCTGTTTATGATTCTCACATTGGTTGTGAATAGAAGCAAAAAACACATTGGTACTATCAATGAGCACCTTAATTAAGCAAGTGTTTTTAAACAGCTTTGCTAGTGATCAAAAGCTCTATACCAATCAGGATTCTACACCTATACAATTGAACCTTCTGAATACATCCCTATATATTTATTTTTATGTGGATTTTTTTATGTGAATTTTTTACACATTTGGTGTCACTAATTTTTTATAATTTTACACCATTTTGATTGCTGGATTTTTTAGGAATTTTTACTCACCGCTGGATTTATTTGACTATTTATATTTATATTTATTCTTATATATTCATTTTCATGCACATTGTGAAGCGCTTCAAATATCATTATTTATTAATAATACACTGTAACCTCTGGTGATCAATCGCTGCCTGATTTGATTCAGTGAACTGAGTCTAGCTGCTATTTATTGTATGTCTGAGCAGGTGAGTAAGCGAATTTACATAGAAGGGGCCCAAGAAAATGTTTACCCAGGGTCCAATCAATATTAAAGATGACCATGAATGTACCCCTACTTATTCACATAGGGGGCCAGGATCTGGGGGCCCCCTTGTTAAAGGGTGCGCTCTCTCGTCCCCCCCCTTTTCCTGCGGCCTTCCAGGTTGCGTGCTTGGATAAGGGTCTGGTATGGATTTTGGGGGGACCCCCATGCCATTTTTTTTATTTTGGCGCGAGATTCCATCTAAAATCCATATCAGAGCTGAAGGGCCTGGTATGGATTTTGGGGGGACCCCCACGCCATTTAAAAAGAAAAAATATTGCCATATTTTTCAATGATTTTTTATGTATATTGCCAGGATCCGACAACACATTACACCCACAAGCAATTTTGAATGACATTTTTCCTTTAGAAATGTAATTTTGCTGCGGGACTGTTATGAACATTGGAAAAATGTGCTACTTTACAGGCAGACTAAGGGGACCCCCCAGGCACGATATTTAAAGGAATATTTCATTTTTATTGTTTTACTTTAAGCATTATTAAAATCACTGCTCCTGAAAAAACTCTGATTTTAAAACTTTTTTTTTGCATTGATACATGTCCCCTGGGGCAGGACCCGGGTCCCCAAACACTTTTTTTTGGCAATAACTTTCATATAAGCCTTTATAATGAGCACTTTTGATTTTTCATGTTCGTGTCCCATAAACTTTAAAATTGTACGCGTGTTAGCACAATTTTTTTGCCTGTTCGCATGTTCTGCTCCGAACCGGGGGATGTTCAGCTTATACCTATCAGGGATATAGGGAAGATTATCACATAATATCTTCCACCTATTGTGTACAATTTTGGTTATTTTTGAAACAGGAAATTGAACTGTCTAGAAAATAGAACATGCCCTCCGGTTCCCTCCTTTTACTTCTCCAATTTTTCCGAGCTCCAAAATGGTTAAATCCAAAAGCTTTAATGGATATCCCTGGGATAAAAATATATTCATCATTGATAACTTTGCCTGCTTTTTTGCCAAATAAATGCAATTCTTTTTTAATAATTGTGACTTGGGGTTGGCTTTTTAAGGCTACTGTATAGAAATTTTGGAATCTAAGAATCAAGTTCTTACTTAAGACTTATTTTCACTTTAAATTGTTTGGACCAACCTGGCCCAAATTAACTACTTTCTTTATCATTAGATGTATCCGCTGTCTGCACTGTATATAGCATCAGCTACATACTGTATAGAGCGTTGGCGGTGGTATGGGCCCATCCTGTCTACTGTTGGGCTGGGTGCTGCCCAGCCATTCACAGGAAACCTTGTATTTGATCATAAATACAAGAATACAAGACTTCCTCTGATTGGCTGAGGGGTTGAATGTGCCCTCCATCTCCACCTCAGCTGATCAGAGGAAGCCTTGTATACATTGATAAAAATACAAGGCTCCCTGTGACCAGCTGATCAACACTCAACCTGACTCGGTTTTGTTTCAGCTGCAGATGTGAAGTCCCTGTACCCCAGCCGGAAATCAGTGATGTAAATTGTATGTAGCCAATACTAAATACAGTTTACACAGCTTTGACAGCGGGTGCTTCTATTAGTAAAAGGAAATAGTTAACTTGACCAAAACTATTTAAAGTTAAATAAACATGGAGTTAGGCTTCAATAAAGAGGTCAGTCATAAGCTTATCATCCTGTCTGTAAATCATTGTATCAATAAACATAATCAGTTCTTGATTTTAATGTACTGTCAACCTATATAAAGGGGCATTTAACAATAAAAGACAAAAAATTCTAAAAGGGTTGAATGAGGCCCTGTCCAAAGCAGGATGAGGAAGAAGAGGCAAGAGAGTAACCTTTCAGGGATGAATGAAATAGCCCTGTGTGGAGAATCAGTTGTTATGAACATTTAATTGATGCAAGTTCTGTATTTGTTGGGTCTCCCTGCTTGCCCAGGCTCTCCTATATTTTTTTAAACTTGACTTGGAATTACAACAATTTTTTCATAAAAAACAGGCTTAAATATAATTTTTTAATAACACTAAAGTAGTCCTCCTCAAGTAATATCAGGGACTGTTTGAGCCTAGAGGGAACAGATTTAACTGTGCCCGGCTCCTGTGTACCTCCAATTCATCAAATTGTAGATAGATTTGTTGCAGAAGTGATGAATGATATGGGAGATTTGATGAAAAACTTTAGGAAAGGCAAAATATAAAGTTTGGGTGGAAATTTAAAAGATGCAAAATACCAGGCACTTGTTATTCTTATCCATGAAAAAGCTATCATTAAAGCAGCGGATAAGAGAGGGGCAATTGTGGTAATGGATTGAGATTTTTTAATAATTGGATTTGTGTGATGGTTTCTGATGTCTCCTCTTATCATAAATTAGACAATTATTTTGCCTTGACATTCAAGTAAAAATAATGGCATTGGTCAAGAAAGCCCTGGGGAGGGTATAATACCAAGCAATTTAACTAAATTCTTACAAGAATGTTTTCCAGTTACTCCTGTACTATATACATTGCCTAAAGTTCAGAATAACTCAGTGTGTCCTCCTGGGCATCAAATCATATTAGGAGTTGACTCAGTGTTTATACCCTTAGCTTGATATCTAAAAGCTATTTTCACACCATATGTGTCCATGCAGAAATTAAATATTAGGATGTCAAAATGTTTCTTGAGCAAATTAAATCTTTGAAATTACCACTACTTGTCCTCTGGTAACTCTGGATGTGGAAAGCCTCTATACAGGTACACCACATCAGCAAGCACTAGAGACAAGTGCGTTCTGTCTGGAAACATATTGAGATTTTTTTAAACCATAGTTAGTAAGGTTGAATAAAGACACCAGTCCATCCAGTTCAACCTGAGTGAGTACACACTCACATCAATCCCTACCCTCAAGGAGCCCACAATCCAAGGTCCCCAACTCGCATTCATATACTAGGGCCAATTTTTTTGGACAGAAGCCAATTAACTCACCAGCATGTCTTTGGAGTGTGGGAGGAAACCGGAGTACCCGGAGGAAACCCACGCAGGCACAGGGAGAACATGCAAACTCCAGGCAGGTAGTGTCATGGTTGGGATACGAACCAACGACCCTTTTTACTGCTAGGTGAGAGTGCTACCCACTACACCACTGTGCCGCCCACACATAGAACATTTTTGGTGGAGTTATTATGTATTGTGTTAACCAGTAAAAAGGATCGAATGCTCCATCCCATGCATGACATCCCTTCATGGAGGCCAATGAGGAAGTGTTGGTCTACATAAGTGAATTGTTTCAAATATGTACCCTTTTCTGGGTAAGCTATATAGACAATAAAGTTTGCTTTGGATAGGGCCTCCTTCGCCCCAACTAAAATTTGTTGAGTCTCATGATAAATATCCCATTATCAGGTTGACAGTACATTCAAGTCAAAAACAGACTCTTTTTTTGGATATAAGGACTTACAGACAGTAGGACAAACTTGAAAATGATCTTTTTATTAAATCAACGGACAGAAATGTGATTCTTAAGGGCCGTACACACAGGCTGAATATCAGGCGGCATCTGGTTTAATAGAAACCGACTCACTTACATTTAGCTTGTGTGCATGGCAGCCGGTTCGACAGAAGGCTTCTGTCAAAGGGGCATGACTGAAAAATGTCTGCCGATTGGCAACCGTTCAATGCTCTCAGGCAAATGACTGAGATCGCTCAGTGGTGTGTTCTGGGAGGGGGGTGTTCCCCCAGTCAGAACACAATAGCTCAGCAGGGGAGATTGCTGTCCTAACATTGATTTGTTAGTACAGCGGCTCCTCCTAAGCTCTTCAGCTTTTTTTCATTCAGCCTGCAAGGTTGAATGAAAAAAACTACTAGTGTGTACCAGGCTTTAGATTTCAAAGCTTCCATACAGAATTCTTAAAAAAGCTACCCCTAAGTAACAATTGGCAAGGATCAAAAAGATTGTATCTGATCCTACGAGACAGTAAGCAAGGCTATCAATTATAAATAGATAGATTCTTATCCTTGGGTTATCTGCCTAAGCTTTTGGATTTGATCACTCTGGAGCTGGGGTAAAATAGAGGGAGTAAAATAAGTAATGGGGGAGACACATCCCATGTGTGACACAGTTCAATCCCTTGCCCTCCAAAATTGCGTGCATTATACCGAAAAGGTGGACAATCTTACAGGATAATCTCCTTTATGTGCCTTAATTCTGTCCAGACTTGTTAACCAATGAGTGCCCTCTATAGAGAACAGATTAGTAAAAGCTGATGTTTGTTTAGGTAAAGTGAATAATCAGAGATTATTATGTGAGGAAAATTAGTACTTTTCCTTGTCTTGAATTTGCGCACTATAGAAATTTTATTAAGGGGATACGGTCTATCATCCTCAGACAGATCTCCTAAAACATTCAAAATAATTTTATGTGGAGTTCAGACTATGTGGTCCATTTTATCCAATATATGTGCAATTTATTTATTGAGTTAGTAGAGCAGGCAGTTGCATTTAAATTTTGTTTGGGATGGTCATGCAGTTTTTCAATTGCGGTTCCAAATGATTTGATTCTGCTGTTAAACAAGGTGATAAGGAAAATTATTATCAAAAGGGACAGCTTTTTAGAATTACAAATTGGAATGTTTTCCCTTACATGGGCTCAACTGGGGGTATGAATTATCATGTATACTGTCATCTGCATCAATATTAATTTAAATGTATTTTATATTAGGGGAATATCTGCAGCAACAGTGGAAAGTTTTTTGTTTTGAACTTTTCCATTGGGGTGATTTTTTGAAAAATATGGGGATTTTAATTTTTTTTGTAATACCTGTTTTTATTGCTGGGTACAGTATGACCCTTTAACAGGGAGAGTTGTCATTTTTGGTCAAGATCATTATATATAACAAAAAACATTTTTTTAAATAAATGAAATGTGTGTATAAAAGATGCAATTTTGTCCTCTGGGTTTTTGTTATTTTTAGTTTAACACATCTATTAGAGGCTATAACTCTCACCAAAAAGAACAACTAAAGGCAGGGGACCATCCTGACTCCAATAATGGAAGTAACACTATGTGAAGAGCACCAAATGTCCCACAATACCTAATAAACACAAAACCAGAAAATTCAATGATGTGCAAAAACTATCTTTATTCTTATGATTGTACCGCAAAACCGAAACTGATGAGTAGAATCCCTTTTAGAATGTAAACCCTCTGATTCCTCCTGTATTAAATTGTATTGTAACTTTACTGTTTTCCCCAACGTAAAGCACTGTACAAACTGTTGGTGCTATATAAATCCTGTATAATAATATAATAATAATAATGACAGCAATCAGTAATAATCAAAACTCAATGAATTGTATTAAAAAACTACACAATTTTAAGAGTACTATAATCCAGAATCTCACTCAATGCATCCAAAAAATATTAATTAGACTAGTCATAAGTTCCTCTTTAGGTAGGATCCTAAGGAACAGAAATATATAATTACAATAAGGCAGTTGTATGATGATCCTGCTGAAATGTGAGCTAGAGGCCAATTCTAAATGGACCATAGGCCTAGTGAATTCTGGATTATGAAATATTGTATATAATTGCATGTAATTGAATTATGGAGTGGAAATCAGCTGAACATTAACAATAAATCAAACAGGCATTAATTCAAAAAAAGGTTCCAACAAATGTTACCCTTGGCTTTTGGATCTTGTAACATAAACCTGGAAGGGATAAACCACCTGCATGCTATCCATATAAACATGTGGCTGATTTCTTTAAAATGCAGTCATAGTAGCACACTCCAGAAAGAACATTTAATAGCAGACATTACAATGAGGTATCACTTCATATGCTGTAAATACATGTTTGGATAGATAAGCCCTTTTAGTTAGCAAACAAACCTCCCTAAAGCTTTGGAACACTGTGATTGAAGCTGTATAATTATAGACAACAGTTAGCTTGTTACAGCAGTATTGTAGGAAGAAACTGCCCTGATAAGGAGGACACATATGCTGATTGTGCACAGTTTGCTCCCAGCCTGACAAAGAGCTAGACACTGCACACCAATAGCTCAACAGGTGGAGAGGAATGTGAATGACCTCATTCTGGAACTCCTAAGCCACGCCCCTCTGATGCATTTCACCCGCCCACCATAGCTTAGTTATAGAGGTCTGAAATGTTGCTATTTAAAATGGGAGCTTTGCTATTTTGTAGTGCTATGCTTTTGCAATAAAGTGAAATAATTTTAATACAAAGACCTGTGTGTGGATTTACTACATTTTTGCATGTGTATCGGTCTCCCCGAATTTCAAGGGCCTGATGGTGACCCCCAGAGCCAGGGAGAACTGACATTCCTCCTCAGGGTGCAGGTTACTAGGCATAGTGGGTGTGGTGCAAGGTGAAAAGATTGGGTGCCAGTCACTTTTTGTAAAAATTAAAAAAGAGAGTTTTATTTCTCTTAACAGGAACATGGGAGAGAGCGGTAGGGCCCAGGACACCCTTAGGTAAATGCAATAGCAATTAGGCAAACTCTGTAGACAAATATAGAACTAGGCAGACAGCAATACAGATAAAGGGCCTTTAAGCTGAATGCAACTGCTGTCTCCTATAGCAACAACTTCTCTCACATTATCCTACTGTAGATCTTCCAGCTTAACTCACAGTATCCCACTGTAGATTCTTAAGCTCAGCTCGCCATCTCTCACTAGACTTCTTGGACTCTCAGCTACCTGCTGGATCCCTCGAGCTTCACCCACAGCTAACTGCTGTACTTATCTTCAAGCTTTACTTACAGCCACCCGCTGTACTCCTTCAAGCTTTACTCACAGCTACCCACTGTATTCCTGGATGAGTATCCTCTGAAGCTTTCTCACTTTCTTCACTGTACCCAGCTAGTGAAGCGTCTGCTCTGGTACGCCTTCAGAACTTCATCCCTTCCAAACGTGCCTTTGGTAACAGGAGTGGTCGCTTTGTGGCAATTGCTTTTCCTTTACCTCCTTCAACGATCAGGCTCCCCTCGGGCTGAGCCTCTAAAACACTCGGGTCCGCCCCAGGCTTCGGGCTTAACCTTTGCTGCTCCTCCTTTCGTGGAACCTTGAACTACTGGATAGGCCTTACGTAGACCTAGCAGCCAGTATGACTCCTGGATAGGCTTCAGGCCTAGCAACCAGGAGTTACTCGGCACAGACCCACCCAGGCCACAGCCCCAGGCGGGAAAAACTCTGATCACCTGACTCCTCACAAATAAATAGTCTATCCCAGCATGCACAGCAGCCAAAGAAACTCTTGCTGATTGGCTGAGACAACTTAGTTACCCATCACCTGAATTCACTGTAATCCATCACCCATTGACAGAAGAGAGAGACTACAAAATTCAACTCAGACTTAGGACAGAAATCAGTGAATCAAAACTACCAATTAGCCAGGCTAGTTACCTCCTAGCACAACTAGATTTATTAGCAGCCCTGTTTAGGACCAGGGTGCTACACATGCATGACGTTTCTCCAAGGTGTCATGCAGGCAGCAGGCAGTGGTTAAGGTGTGTGCTCCTGAACTACAAGGCCTTTACATGCATACCAGGGTTGTCGTCAGTAAATTATGAACAGTTTCTAAAATCCGTAGTTTTTGCATCTGCCCATGAATGTGTGTTACAGACATGCAGTCTGCATATCCGTAAAGGGCATTCACAGACGGATGCAAACATTTACTGACAATTGGCAACCCTGATACATACATATACATTATATATATACACATATATATATATATATATATATACACACACATATACACATACACACATACTACGGCCACTTTACACAGAAGCCAGCTGACCTTCCAGCATGTTTTTGACGTGGGATGAAAAGAAGTTCAGAATCCATAGTCTTACAGGAGACTTGGAATACAAAGGAAGAGGTGCAGCAAATAATTTGAAAGGGTTCTCAACGCATGTGCCCCCCCATAACATCACCTGCTGGACACCAGCATCGTGCCCATGTGTTACATTGCCCTCTTTGTGAAAAGCAAATCGCCACCCTCCCCTAACGATTGGTTAAATGGGAATGATTTATCATTTACCTATTCAACATAAGTTAACAATGAAATAAAACCTGTATATAATGGGAACATATTTTTAAAAATGGAATGGGATGGAAGCTCTGGGAAGATTTCCATATAGAAGGTTTTGTACATGTGTCAACATCAGTGGAAGTGTGCAAAATTTGCTTTTCCACTAAGGGGAAGGTGCCATGTTACTAAAGGCTGTCCAATTCCAAGAACCAAGCACTGCAGCTTATATTCAGTTGTGGCATTTATTATTTGTGCAATGTACACTCTACAGCTTTGTGTAGTATGAATCATTTAGGAAACATTTTTGTATGTTATTTTTAAAACAAGTTGTAATGTAATGTTGTAATAGATCACACCACTTCAATAACAGAGTGTTCTTAGGATAGAAAGACAACACGCATAAGAAAGGCAGATAGCTTCTATAAATGGAACTTTTAGGTATTAAAGCAAAACTGCTTTAAATACTTAGTAAAAGTACACACATATGGCATTATGGGCTGGAACACAATTCCATGCTGTACTTTCCTAGGCAGATTGGTTCCCTCCCAGCAATATTTTTTTTCTGAACCAGGCCACTATTGTAAACTTTAGATGGGTGAGGAGAACATACTCACTTTTACTAGTTCACTAAATCCAGGGAGGACTGCAAATATCAGCCCAACTTGGCTACATCTTCAATATGGAGTCCAGTTTTTGTCACCGCATTGTAAATAGGAGAGGATAAAGAGAAGGCAGCAAACTAGCAATTTGATTGTGGAGGAAGAAGAGAGAGAGGAGGCAATAAGACCAGATTGTGGAGGGGGCAACGCTATGGAAGTCGAACTGGATAGTAGGTATTTGGGCAGGAGTTTAAGAGATTGGGCTAAAGACTAGTATCCAAATAATTGATTTGATTTCCTTTGGGGGAACAGGAAAGACTTTTTTCCTTCTGTGTGGCAACATTATTAACTATTGAACAAATATAGTTATACAACTACATGGAAGCAGATACATTTGTCTGTTACATATGCAGGCATTACTTCATGCTTTATAATGCAAAACAATGTTTTTTTATTAAGTGACCTAAATCAGCCTGAGCAGGTGCTTTTGGTTGAATTGGATGGAAATTTCATATATAAGGAGGCTCTTGACCTTGCCAGTTTGAGACTGGGGCAACAATCTAAGCAGAATGTTCCTTTTCATAAAATACTCAGGTCCCTCAGTTGCCTGATTGTTTTTTGATTGTGCCTGCATGGCCAATCACCCTCCTGTGTCTATAGGCACTCTATTCTTTTACAATGCATTCCACAGGTCAGTTTGATGGAAAATAAAATAATAGGCATAAAGAGTGCATTATCTGAATACTGGCTAATCAAGAAGGCTCAAGCTTGCCCTATATGTGACACATTTCAGGCACATTTTACCACTTTCAATCGACCAGGAATGCCTGAAATCAAGCAATGCATCACAAGTATGATTGATCACTTGAATTTGATCCAAATATTTACTGTAATATAAATGGACAACTTTAATACAGATTTATGAAAAAAACCTAATCAGAACCAGAATAAACTAAGCCAATTGCATCAAAATTGAACAGATTTTTCTGCTAGGTTCAATCAAGGAAATTTTGTTCCCATTCCCTTTGGTCAAAACAACCAATTTCTGTTCAAACAGGATTTGATTCCATAATGAGTCCCAGTGATATGAACGGTTACATTGCTGGCAACAAGGTTTGACTTGTCATGCAATTTGCAACTGTTAAATCACATGACAAGTTGCACCGGTGTGAACAGGGGCTGAGAGTTGCAGTGTAGAAGCTTGCTGGAAACAGTATCTGTTTACAGAGTATGAACAGAGATCTGTTATCTTCCCTGCACAGTCCCCATCCCCCTTCAGTTAGAACACAAACTAGGACACACTTAACCCCTTTACTGCCCCCTAGTGTTAACCCCTTCACTGCCAGTGACATTTTTACAGTAATCGGTGCATTTTGAATCACCCTGATCGCTGTATTAATGCCAATGGTCCCAAAAATGTGTCAAAATTGTCCGACATGTCCGCCATAATGATGATCACCGCCATTACTAGTAAAAAAAATTATTAATAAAAATGCCATAAAACTATCCCCTATTTTGTAGATGCTATAAAACTTTTGCACAAACCAATATACGCTTATTGTGATTTTTTTTTACCAAAAATATGTCGAAGAAGAATACGTATTAGCCTAAACTGAGGAAAAAAATGTTTTTATATAGTTTTTGGGGATATTTACTATAGCAAAAAGTAAAAAATGTGTTCTTTTCAAAATTGTAGCTCTTTGTTTATAGCGCAAAAAATAAAAAAACGCAGAAGTGATCACATACCACCAAAAGAAAGCTCTATTTGTGGGAAAAAAAAGGCGTCAATTTTGTTTGGGAGCCACGTTGAACGACCGCGCAATTGTCAGTTAAAGCGACGCAGTGCCGAATCGCAAAGAGTGCTCTGGTCTTTGACCAGCCAAATGGTCCGGGGCTTAAGTGGTTAAATCAGTGTGCAGCCTGGACATCTATGGAGATAGAAGACCACAGCACAGCTCCCTCCATGGTTACTACATCTCTTTCATACAGATCTGGGCTGTTCGTGAACAGATCCCCTGTTAAATCAAAGCTGAATGGGATAGATGTCGTTTTTTTAAAACCTGGACCCGTGTAATCTCTATGAGCAACTGAATGCTTCCAATCTGTCATGCTTAGGTCTGGAAAAACAGAAAAGGACACAGTCCTTTTCAGTTCTTTTTTCCTGGACTTGGAAGTTAGGTGGTTGTAAAGAGACAGGTCCGCTTGATCTCACAGTCAGACCTGATCGGAAAGACTGTGTGAAAAGGGCCTAAGGCTGGGTTCACATTGGTGCGATGTCAGACACCGCATGTGATTCGCACTGCACTGCTGTACAAATCACATGCGATGTCTGTGCAATGTGAATTCAGCCATATAGTTTGTATGGCTGAATTCGCATCGCATTCGGACCAAAGTCATGCAGGACCCTTTTTTTGGTCCGCACCAGAATCGTATGTGCGAACACCCATGCGATCTGATTCCTGTCCGAATTGACAGTTTGCACTGCGATATGCAAACCGATCTAGGGGTGTCATTAACTTTGTATTGACACCGGCAATGGTTCGCATAGGGCAGTGTGAACTGCCTGCAAGTTGTATGCAATGCGGGAACCCGTACTGGATTCAAACAGGTTCTCGCATCGCAGCAGTGTGAACCAAGCCTTAAGGGAAATGGGGATAATTGTTTTTTACCTTTGTATTTTTTAAACATTGTAACACTGTATCTTTTCCTTGGTTTTACATGGAGGAGCACAAGGACATAATGTGAACCACGTTACTTTGTTCTTGATTGTTAGTCTGAGACCTGCAACTGTGATTGACAACATGATCACAGAATTACCTGCGCTCAGGTGCATGCTATTTTTTTTTTCATGTGGAACATTAACTATAATTCTCATGACATGGGCAGCTGTGCTTGAAACACAAATTGTATTTGTCTAGTGGGGCATTTGAACTTGTAGAGATGTTGAGATGCTGTGGACAGCTTTGCATGATTACAGTTACCATCTGTTTTCCAACAAATTTATTTTAAATTAATACATTGAAAATCAATGTACAGGACACCAGGAATGGGTCCTGGAAGAAAGGCATGTGTCCCCATTATTTGGGTTGTGGTTCCTTTTTAAAAAGGGACACCAAGAAACAGGAGTACTCAGGGGTTCTTACCCATGCAGGGTGAGGGGTTTCAGGGTAATCCAGTAGAAAGGGGAAAACTGATTAACAGTTTTCCGAGGATTAATAAGTCCTGATATGGGAATTCAGAGGCTTAGAGAGATTTTGGGTAAAAAGAACCTCCAACCCAGATTAGGGATACTTTTGTCCTGAAAGGGTTAACCCACCTGCAAGAGAGGGCTGAAAAGGGCAGTAAGCAGACAGCGAGTGTCTGTGAGGTATTGCATGGAACAGGACACAGTTGTGAGAAAGATGTGGACTGTTTGGCTACCGAGACCGTGCCCTATGGCCCCTTTTCTGGAACCCGCAGCAGCTTAAACCCTTGTGTGGGACTAGGTTATACTGGCAGTGAGCCATAGTTTTGTTTTCTGTATATGAGAGTTATGGGCTGTTTTTGTTTGGTGTGTTAAAGGAAAGTTATTTTTGTCAGGCTATTTTAAATACTAAAAGGCGGTTTGCTTTAAAAAATTGTCTGGCTGGTCATCCGGAACCCTATAACATCACACCAAATACACTTAACCAAATCAGCTCTTTGGTTGTACTATGTACGTCTAAAGAGTGAACCTTTAATCACAAGCTGATGGCAGCCATCAGCCTATGTGTGTTTTGTTCAGCCAGCAACTGGCTTCAAATTGGAAGTAATGCGGCAGCTCTATAGCTGCCGATCTTTCACAGAGCCGGCAGCGCGGTGAAAATTTGCGTTTAATAAACAGTTGCGCAAGTATCATGTGAAATTTTTTTTTGCAACTATCACCTTTTTATTCTACAGGGCCTCTGCTTTCAGAAAATATGGAAAGTTCTGGGGGTTTAATGAATTTTTTTGCCAAAAATTAAGATTTTTACATGTATGTGAAAAAAAAAAAATTGCTCTGGAGCCGAACTGGTTAATAACTACATTTAGGAAAAACTATTTCTGCAATTTTAGCAGACTTCTGTGTATATGAATAATTTCAATAGTATGTATTTTCTTCTCAACAAATTATTTTCCAGCATGCTATAATAATAATAATAATAAATAAAAATAATACAAATTGGGATTATAATAAACAATGCTCAGATCTTCATGAAAAAATGCATTGCTAATAAAGAAGGAAAAAGTCTACAAAATGTAATGTAAAGCCCAGTCATTTTATTTAGCTTTATATAGAGTAGGGAATGGTTCAGGTTCCGAGCCTTTATATTTTGTTGTGTCCCATCTAGAAGATTTTCCTTTACTTCCTGTCCTAGAAATAAAGCAGGAAGAGGAAATCTCTCAAAAGTCAGTGGATCTCTCCTCTTAAACAGGTGTCACCATTGGAAGATTTCCCCTACATTGTGTTGCTGTAATTCCCCATTCATTTTTGTCCTATGGACAATGGCCACCAGGATAAACAGAGTGGGCGAAACTGCTTAGAGGAGACTCATACAACAATAACTTGACAGAGGTTCTAATCCACCCCTACTCTATCAAAAAGTTAAAAAAAAGTTTTGAGTATTACATACACTTTAACTGTTCTATAAAGTACATTTATTTAGTGGAAAAATCAGTGAATAGAAATCAGATTATTTTTCCATCAGGAATTTTCCATCACTTACTGGCCGGAAGACACAACAGGAAATGCGAAGAAATATAACTTTCAAAATAATAATTCCCATTTTAGACATTTGTCACAGGAAGATTGGAAGATCTTCCCTCACCTGTTGTTTTGGCCACCACTTTAAAATTGTTGTATTTTGACTCACTTTATGTCCCGTGACAGTGGTCACCATGAGAAGCTGAGGGGTGAGTCTCTGCAGCTGGGACAAAGACAACAATTAAAAATTGACAAAGTCTTCTGTTTTTATCCACTAGATCTAAAGAAAAAAAAAAAGTCTTCATGCAACAGGTAGACGGTCTGCCTGGCACAGTGCTATACTAGAGAGATGACTAGACTATTGACATCTTAAATGGTCTTGTCAGTTGGCCAATACCAAACTAGAAAAGGAATTTACATTGAGTACAAATCTCATTATAGAGCTGTAACTTCTGTACGCACCTAGAAACTAGGGGTTCTCAAAAATCAAGTTTCCATGATACAAATAACTATTTTTATAAAATTGCTGATTCCCTATGTTCTGACTCAACTTTCCGTCTACATTTGGAACCTTTACAGAAACATAATAGCTGCGTGAATTATAAATTGTTCTATACTGGGTTAGCAGGTTAATGTAGCTAAACAGGATACGGCATTACCCAACCCAGTAAATTTTGACTGGTTACTAGGTTATGTTTCAGTATAACACACAGTATTATATCTATAATTATAGCAGTAAAGAAGAAATTCAATGTTACTACATGGTTTCGCTTGGTCACATTTGGCCTCACCTTCTTTATGAACGCAGTTGGTTGCAGTTAGAGTTCAAACTCCTTAATTCCATTTAACTTGTCTTTGGAAGAAATCAGGGAAAAGTGAAAGATCACAAGCCAGTGCATATCCTCAGATCCATGAACTGTCAAGCAAGGGTCTGTGTAGCAAACACAGACCCAAGATCTGCTCTTCCCCCAGGAATCCTCAGCTCAGGTTACAGATGGGATAAATATAGCTGCTGACTCTCTGCCCTCTGTCTCAAATTCTAGCCTTTCACGGTAATTAACCACTGGTCTTCCAGACTGAGGCGCTCAGCTAATTAGTACATAGGTAAATAACACCACTATACTATCATTCTAAGAAAAATAAATCAATCAAAATAATTTTAATGTGTGTTTTATGTTATAAAATTCTATAGGACTCAGAAACTAAATATTGTTAAGGTAAAAGTAAACATCGCCTCTGCTTTGACCAATCGTATTCCACAATTCTTTTCCAAAGATTGAGATATGCCAATAAACCATGCTCTTCACGTGTATTTAAATAAATTAAAGTGCAATTTCAGCCAATCACTTGGTTCTGTTTAGTTTAGGATTTGCTTTGGAAGTGAGAACAGGTACACAGATCACCATGACTGTATTTTAACTCTGCGATTTTCAACCCGGTGCCATTTGGGTCCCCCCGGGTTGCTATGAACACAGGATGCAGTGTGCCCAGAATCAGCTTCATGCATTGCCATGCTACGACAGGCTGACTGACAAGACCATATCAACCAATGAAGCTGCAGGATGCATGCCAAAATTCATTACTATGGTTCTGGTGGCTGGGCCTCCCTCACCATGGCAATGCATGACTCTGATCCAGTGCAGGTGGCATGCAGGGCCACTCCCCCACCCCATGATCCCAAGAGTATGTAGATGCACCTCAATCCAAAACCTCCAGCTCTCTGCCATGCTACTGGAGCCGTAATGTAGGACTCTGACAAGAAGATGTGATGAAGAGTTTCTGTGATGGTAGTATCTATGATGGGGGACTCTGATGATGGGACTGTTGTGTATAAGGGAGATTCTGATTGGAAAGGTGGGGCTCGTATTGTGATGAGAGGATTTTACAATGGGGGACTCAAATGTGATGGTGAGAATCAAATGGGAGCCCTGATGTGAAGGGGAAGCTCTAAAGTGAAGTGGGGACCTTTAATGTGATGGGGGGGTCTGATGTGAAGTGGTCAAAGCGGAATAAGTGGTTAATTATGCGGCGCTTACTAAATTAAAATGTAAAAATAAATAAAACGTCTACTAGAATAAAACTAAGAATGTAAAGAGACCAAATCTAATGGAGATTCGATTAGGAAATTCCAGATGAATATTCGTCTTAAAATTGATCTTCCATCACATTGTGTAACCAAAGATTATAACAAACCAATGTTACATCAAAAAATGAATCCAAGATACCCCACTCATGAACTAACAACTAACGGAGCCCTTGAAGAGGGGAGAAATAATGCCCAAGAGATGAAAAAATCCTTTTAACTGATGAGCGGAGAATAACGATTGATTCAAAGTCTTCCTATAAAAATTAAACTAGATCGTGATAAAGGCAAATCACAATAGTATGGTGCACACTAATAAGTGCATAATAAACTCATTTATAAAAAAAATATTTTATAAATAAATAAAAGTATTAAAAATAATTATGAAGCTCACTAAAAAGGCAAGTCATCATAATAAGTGCGTAATAAAAGTCCAAGTGTGCAATCTGCAAAGACAATGCAAATTGGAATAAAAACGTAAAGAGCATGTGATTTCAAGCAAGGGTTTCCAGTGCCACCATTCAACCAATCTCCAGTGTGTGGAAAGATGTGGTGCCTCTCACCTCATGGCAGAATGATAACAGCCCTGCTAGCAGGGGGAAACAATTCAATCCGCTCCGCAGCGCCCTCAGTGGCAAATCTCCTATGGATCTCCTGCCTTTCAACCCACTCGGTTCTCAGGGTGCCCCAGATAATCAGCCAAATAATGTGGATCATATAAAAGAGGGGAGGAAACACTCCATGGTGTAGGATCGGGAAGCATCAGCAGTATTATGCTCGTTTGTTATCACTTAAAGCGGTTGTATACCTTTTTTTTTAACTTTTACCTACAGGTAAGCCTATAATCAGGCTTACCTGTAGGTAAAAAAAAATCTCTCCTAAACCTGTACGGTTTAGGAGATATTCCCCTCGCAATGAGCCGCTGACTGCAGCGGCGCATTCGCATAGGGGATTCTCGGCTGATAGCCCGGCAAACTCCGGAGCTTGCCGGACAGAAGTCTCCCGCGCGCATGCGCGGGAGTGACATCGCGGCTCCGGCCACTCACAGCGCCGGAGCCGCGATACCCGGAAGACACACCGAGGGGAAATGTCAGCTCCCTCGGCGTGGACAGGGTGAGATGCCGGCGCCTCGTTCTAAGGCAAGTATCTCATAATGAGCTAGTATGCGGTGCATACTAGCTCATTATGCCTTTTCCCTTGCAGGTGTAGGAAAAAAAAAAAGCCAGCGGGTATACAACTGCTTTAACTGTAAGTGCATTACCTTTATTAAACGTATCAATTTTTAAATGCTACACCATGGAGTGCTTCCTCCCCTCTTTTATATGATCCACATTATTTAGCTGATTATCTGGGGCGCCCTGAGAACCGAGTGGGTTGAAAGGCAGGAGATCCATAGGAGATTTGCCACTGAGGGGGCTGCGGAGCGGAATGGATCGTTTCCACCTGCTAGCAGGGCTGTTGTTATTCTGCCATGAGGTGAGAGGCTGAGGGACCACATCTTTCCACACACTGGAGATTGGTTGAATGGTGGCATTGGAAACCCTTGATGAACTGTTTTTCACTTATTTGAACTGAGATTGTCACAATTTGATTGCACCGTTTATGGGACTTTTTTATTTAGGACACTTTGTTTCACTTTATATTATTAAGCACTTTGTCCTGGATTACAGTGGACCGTATTATCATTATTTATTGTGTCATTAGATTTTCCTATACTCTTGTTGAGCTTTGCACGTTCATCACATGTTCTTTACGTTTTTATTCCAATTTGCATTGTCTTTGCACAGATTGCACACTTGCACTTTTATTACGCACTTATTATTATGACTTGCGTTTTTAGTGCGCTTCATAATTGTCTTTAATATTTTTATTTATTTATAAAATAATTTTTTTGCACAGAGTTTATTATGCACTTATTAGTGTGCACCATACTATTGTGATTTGCCTTTTTTACAATCTAGTTTAATTTCTATAGGAAGACATTGAATCAATCATTATTCTCCGTTCATCAGTTAAAAGGATTTTTTCATCTCTTGGGCATTATTTCTTTCCTCTTCAAGGGCTCCATTAGTTGTTAGTTCATGAGTGGGGTATCTTGGATTCATTTTTTGATGTAACATTGGTTTGTTATAATCTTTGGTTACACAATGTGATGGAAGATCAATTTTAAGACGCAATATTCATCTGGATTTTCCTAATCGAATCTCCATCAGATTTGGTCTCTTTACATTCTTAGTTTATTATAGTAGACGATTTATTTTTAAATTTTAATTTTTAGTAAGCGCCGCATAATTAACCACTTTTTCCATTTTCTTTGATTGGTGTGTGAACACCCTTATGTTGGCAGCTACATTATTAAGTCTTTTAAGGTTCTTTGACTTTAATCTTTTTCCTTGTGGTTTGTGGTTTGCGCATTAGTACCCATTACTATTTGTAAGTGGTCAAAGCGGTTGTGTGCATCATTTCAAACTCGGGTTCCCCATTGATAATTAGCAACATTTTAGGCTGGGGTGCCTCATGATTTACTAACAAACCTGTTATACTTACATTTTTTCGGGGTAATGACTAAATAAAATGTATGCTTTTGAATCTTCATAATTACTAGGTAAATATACACTACTGTGCAAATGTTTTAGACAGGTGTGAATGCTGTAATGTAAAAATGCTTTCAATAATATATATATATATTTGAAATTTTTAGTTTTATCAATTTACAAAATGCAAAGTGAGCGAAAATAAGAAAAATCGACATCTTGGCTTCAAACCAGCCTCAGTTCTTACACTTGCACACTTTGTACACAAAAAGTAAGGGAATTTTTAGGATTAAGCCTAGTACACATGGGCCTGAATGTCGGCCGGCATCGACCGGTTCAATAGAAACCGGCCGACATTTGGTCAGTGTGTATAGCAGGCGGTCCAACAGAAGCCGGACAAATGGCTCATGACCAAAAAAGGTTTGCCGACCAGTTCCCGACCAGAGTGTTTTGGCGGTGGGGAGGGGGGGTTGAACTAGTGATGTGTACGAGGCTTTAGAGTGAGGTGTAAGATTAACCAATTATACCAAGCAGGTGCTAAGGATCAGGGACCTGCAGTGAGGTCAGTGGCTGGTGAGGCACTGGCTAGTGCTTAAAAACCCGGGCGTCAGGACGCAGGCAGTCAACCAGATTCCCCCAGACAAATAAGCGTCTGGTGAAAGGAATCTATTGGACATCCGATGTTTATTTTTTATTTCTACATTCTGTAACAGCCCTGTAAATGCTGTGATTCCACTGGTCAAGTACAATGCTGTTACAGAATGGAGAAATAAAAAAATTCAAAATGACACTGTGCTCTATATAGCTACCAACAGTCCTGATTTTATTAAAACAAGTTCTTATGTTGGTTAAAATTAGTAGACTATGAGAACTAATGAAAGTGCCATATATAATCTATATAATAAAAGAATAGAAACTGAACCAGTCTCTTGATTATATAGATTATATATAGCACCTTCATTAGTTCTCATCGTTTACTTTATTTAACCAGCCTAAGGACTTGTTTTAGCATATGTAAACGGCGTTCAAACCACACATGTGAGGTATCGCTGCAAATATTAGAGCGAGAGCAATAAGTCTAGCACTAGAACTCCTCTGTAATGCTAAACATGTAACCTGTAAAATTTTTTAAAGCGTCACCTATGGACATTTTTAAGTACCGAAGTTTGTTGCCACTCCACAAGTGTGCGCAATTTTAAAGTGTGACATGTTGGGTATCTAACATCACATTTCCCAAAAAAAGGCATTTGAAAAATTGCTGTGCAAATACCATGTGACATAAGAAGTTGCAACAACTACCATTTTATTTCCTATGGTGTGTGTTAAAAAAATGTTTATATAATGTTTGTGTGTGTGTGTGTGTGGGGGGGGGGGGGGGTGGGGGGGGGTGTTCTGTGTAATTTTCTAGCAAAAAAAAAATATGATTCTTACATGTAGGAGAGAAGTGTCAGAATTGGCCTGGGTGGCAAGTGGTCAATTACCATAAGTAATATACCAATAATTATTATATATTGTTTTTGAGGTAATTTACTATATTTTCAAAAACTGTACTCAAGCAGGTGACTTAACGGACAAATTACTGAAGTTTTAAGTTATATTTTCAAACCAGTAATTTCACAGTAAATAGATAAATAAATTATTATGTTATAATATATAGCATAATATATTATTTAGCTTGAATAAAAAAAGTATCTTTTCAGCAGCAGCAGCAGCAGATTCTCCCTCTGTGTGAGAAAAACATGGGATTATGGGTAAACCTTATACCCACAAACCCATGTTTTTTCCTTGTAGTTAAGAGGGCTGGGCTGGAAGGGAGCATGTTTATTTTAGACACATGCCCCCTTCTATGACACTGCAGTGAGAGGAAAGCCTCCACTGCAGCATTTTATTGGACAGCTTTGAGCAATGGTGCTTTACCATTGGTCCAAGGCTCCAAGCTGTCCATTGAGCTCAATGCCTCTGACAAGAAGAAGCACTTTGAGCACATCCTCTCAGTCTGCTGCAAACAGCATGTGCCAGCTTGTATTTAAACTGGTCGCGCTGTATGTAGCTTCTGACAGGCTGGCCCCGTATCTCTGGAACCATAGGTGCTACAAGCCCCAAACTTTGACCAGTGGTGGGGTAGGACTTCGGCTACCTACCCTCTGTGACCCCAGGTTGCTGAGCTACAACCCTCGAAGCACGATTAATTTAAAAAAATAAAAATAAATGTATGTTCATGGCTCTGCCTCACCTGCCTCCCATGACTGCACGTCCCTGCTAAGGATCATCAATTTCATATGTAGGTTGAAACACAGTCATTAACAGAAACAGCTGTGTAGGAGGCTTTAAACTGGGGGAGGAACAGCCAAACTCAGCTACTAAGATGAGGTTGTGGAAAACCGTTTCATGTCACAGGTCATACACCATGGCAAGACTGAGCACAGCAACAAGACACAAGGTAGTTATACTGGATCAGACAGGTCTCTCCCAGGTAAAGATTTCAAAGTAAACTGGGGTTTCAATATGTGCTGTTCAAGCTCTTTTGAAAAAGCACAAAATAAGGGGAAACGTTGATGACTGTATACACAGTGGTCGGCCAAGGAAACCTAATGCAGCAGATGAAAGACACATGCTAAATTCGCTTTGACATCGGAAGATGTCCAGCAGTGCCATCAGCACAGAACTGGTGGAAACCAGTGGGACGGAGGTACACCCATTAACTGTCTGGAGAAATCTTGGCCAAAAATTGTGGCCAAAAAGCCATACCTCTGACATGAAAACAAGGCTAAGCAACTCAACTATGCACAAAAACATAGGAATTGAGATGCAGAAAAAATGGCAGCAGGTGCTCTGGACTGCTGAATCAAAATTTTAAATATTTGGCTGTAGAAGGAAGCAGTTTGCTTGCTGAAGGGCTAGAGAGTGGTACAATAATGAGTGTCTGCAGGCAACAGTGAAGTATGGTGAAGGTTCCTTGCAAGTTTGGGGCTGCATTTGGAGTTGGAAATTTGGTCAGAATCAATGGTGTCCTCAATGTTAAATACAGGCAGATACATATCCATCATGCCATACCAACAGGAGGGTGTGTAATTGGCCCCAAATTTATCCTGCAGTAGGACAGAGACCCCAAACATACAGCCAATGTCATTAAGAACTATTGTTGGTGTAAAGAAGAACCAGGAGTCCTGGAAGTGATGGTTTGGCTCTCACTGAGCCCTGATCTCAACATGATCAAGTCTATCTGGGATTACATAAAGAGGCAGAAGGATTTCAGGCAGCCTACATCCACAGATGATCTGTGGTTAGTTCTCCAAGATGTTTGTAACAATTTACTGTAGCTGCTGAGTTCTTTCAAAAATGTATGCTGTTTTGAAGGCAAAGGGTGGTCATACCAAATATTGATTGATTGATTTGAATTTCTCTTCTGTTCATTTACTTTCGCTTTTTTTAACCACTTCAGCCCTGGAGGATTTGGCAGCTCAATGAGCGGAGGACTTTTTACAATTTGGCACCGCGCTGTTTTAACTGGTGATTACGCGGTCATGCAATGTTGTACCCAAACAAAATTTGTATTCTTCTTTCCCCACAAATAGAGCTTTCTTTTGAGGGTATTAGATTGCTTCTGCGATTTTTATTTTTTGCGATATAAAAAAAACGAAAATTAAAAAAATATATATTTTCTACTTTTTGTGTATGTGTGTGTGTATGTATATATATATATATATATATATATATATATATATATATATATATATATATACAGTGGCTTGCGAAAGTATTCGGCCCCCTTGAACTTTTCAACCTTTTGCCACATTTCAGGCTTCAAACATAAAGATATAAAATTTTAATTTTTTGTGAAGAATCACCAACAAGTGGGACACAATTGTGAAGTGGAACGAAATCTATTGGATATTTTAAACTTTTTTAGCAATTAAAAAACTGAAAAGTGGTGCGTGCAAAATTATTCGGCCCCTTTACTTTCAGTGCAGAAAACTCACTCCAGAAGTTCAGTGAGGATCTCTGAATGATCCAATGTTGTCCTAAATGACTGATGGTGATAAATGGAATCCACCTGTGTGTAATCAAGTCTCTGTATAAATGCACCTGCTCTGTTATAGTCTCAGGGTTCTGTTGAAAGCGCAGAGAGCATCATGAAGACCAAGGAACACACCAGGCAGGTCCGTAATACTGTTGTGGAGAAGTTTAAAGCCGGATTTGGATACAAAAAGATTTCCCAAGCTTTAAACATCCCAAGGAGCACTGTGCAAGCGATCATTTTGAAATGGAAGGAGTATCAGACCACTGCAAATCTACCAAGACCTGGCTGTCCCTCTAAACTTTCAGCTCAGACAAGGAGAAGACTGATCAGAGATGCAGCCAAGAGGCTCATGATCACTCTGGATGAACTGCAGAGAACTACAGCTGAGGTGGGAGAGTCTGTCCATAGGACAACAATCAGTCGTACACTGCACAAATCTGGCCTTTATGGAAGAGTGGCAAGAAGAATGCCATTTCTCAAAGATATCCATAAAAAGTCTTGTCTAAAGTTTGCCACAAGCCACCTGGGAGACACACCAAACATGTGGAAGAAGGTGCTCTGGTCCGATGAAACCAAAATCAAACTTTTTGGCCACAATGCAAAACGATATGTTTGGCGTAAAAGCAACACAGCTCATCACACTCAACACACCATCCCCACTGTCAAACATGGTGGTGGCAGCATCATGGTTTGGGCCTGCTTTTCTTCAGCAGGGACAGAGAAGATGATTAAAATTGAGGGGAAGATGGATGCAGCCAAATACAGGACCATTCTGGATGAAAACCTGTTGGAGTCTGCAAAAGACCAGAAACTGGGATGGAGATTTATCTTCCAACAAGACAATGATCCCAAACATACAGCAAAATCTACAAAGGAATGGTTCACAAATAAATGTATCCAGGTGTTAGAATGGCCAAGTCAAAGTCCAGACCTGAATCCAATCGAGAATCTGTGGAAAGAGCTGAAAACTGCTGTTCACAAACGCTCTCCATCCAACCTCACTGAGCTCGAGCTGTTTTGCAAGGAAGAATGGGCAAGAATTTCAGTCTCTCGATGTGCAAAACTGATAGAGACATACCCCAAGCGACTTGCAGCTGTAATCGCAGCAAAAGGTGGCTCTACAAAGTATTAACGCAAGGGGGCCGAATAATTTTGCACGCCCCACTTTTCATTTTTTTTATTAGTTAAAAAAGTTTCAAAAATCCAAAAGATTTCGTTCCACTTCACAATTGTGTCCCACTTGTTGGTGATTCTTCACAAAAAATAAAAATTTTATATCTTTATGTTTGAAGCCTGATATATATATATATAATTTTTTTTTTAATAATAAACTCATACATTTATGCCAAAATGTATTCAGTCACGTCTTTGGTAAACAAAACAAAAAAAAAAAAGTCAATAAGTGTGTATTTATTGGTTTGCGCAAATGTTATAGCGTCTACTAACTAGGGTACATTTTCTGGAAATTACGCAGCTTTTAGTTTGACTGCCCATCTCATTTCTTGAGGTGCTAAAATGGCAGGACAGTACAACCCCCCCCCCCCAAAATGACCCCATTTTGGAAAGTAGACACCCCAAGGAAATTGCTGAGAGGCATGTTGAGCCCATTGAATATTTTAATTTTTTGTCACAAGTTATTGAAAAATGACAAAAAAAAAAATTACAAAGTTGTCACTAAATGATATATTGCTCACACATGGCATGGTTATATGTGGAATTACACCCCAAAATACATTCTGCTGCTTCTCCTGAGTATGGGGATACCTCACGTGTGAGACTTTTTGGGTGTCTAGCTGCGTACAGGACCCCTGAAAACTAATCACCGCTTCAGGATTTCTAAGGGTGTAAATTTTTGATTTCACTCCTCACTACCGATCACAGTTTTGAAGGCCATAAAGTGCCAAGATGGCACAAAACCCCTCCATATGACCCCATTTTGGAAAGTAGACACCCCAAGCTATTTGATGAGAGGCATGATGAGTCCATGGAACATTTTATATTTTGCCACAAGTTGTTGGAAAATGAAAGTCTCACACATGAGGTATCCCCGTACTCAGGAGAAGCAGAAGAATGCATTTTGGGGTATAATTCCACATATAACCATGCCATGTTTGAACAATATATAATTTAGTGACAACTTTATGCAAAAAAAAAGCAATTTTCCCGAAACTTGTGACAAAATATAAAAAAGGGGTCATGGGGGGGGGTTGAACTGTCCTGGCATTTTAT